>JAVTVY010034571.1:0-14008 GCA_036873755.1 Hanleya hanleyi
AGATGTCTTTGGAAAACATGAACACGAAAGAGTGGGTATGAGACAAGACGGTCCATCATAGAACAAGTAAAACCAGAATTATCACTTTTGCTCAAGAGTACTGCTATACATTGTCAATACACATGTCTCATTAAAATTCTCCATATGGGAGATTCACATAAATGAGGGTTGGAGAGTAAAACTCATCACTAATACACGTGTTGATATGTCATTACTAGTGTGCATATACATGTATGATGATGTACACATACAAAAATGTTTGTTATATTGGATAATTTTGTGTATCGTATTGCTGTCAAACAAAGCCAAGACTGTACCATTAACCATGGATAGATATCTTGACTACCTGTAGTAATGTGGAATACCTGGAGCCCTACCATGGACTGTATTCCACAAGGCAATATTGCCATTCCTAGTTATCATAATTATGGTAACTGTAATTTCTGCAAATAGAGAGCAAAGAAAGGTGAGCTAAACTCCTCTTTATGATCAAGTCTTATGCAAATGTGAAATAGTTCCAACCTGCAGCTGATCATCAGTGGATAATGTATATATCTGACAACACAACATTTAATTACCAGGTCATTGTCTTTACTTTGCCATGGTTGGCATGCCTGCTTCGTTGTTTCACAATGGTTATGATGCAAAATGATAATACAGTGAATACTGACACCTGAGTAAACCAACCAACCTCTGAATACTGACATTATCTTGGGTTCCAATACTTAAATTCAAGGGATTTAATACCTTGATTAACCAGAACCCTGTCAAAACTGACAATATAATCTGGTCCCAAGGATGGTCGGTTTACACAGGTTTCAAGCTGAATACAAATAATCTCTAACTTCACATGCACTTTAAAAAATAAAAATGACAAGGGAGGGAGGCCTTTTTTTTCACATGTTTTTCTTTTTCTTCTTTCACACAAACCAAGTATATCAATCTATTCCACTGCTGTAGTTATTAATACATTTTTCATGAAATCAAATATGTTCTTTGAGTTACTTGGAAGGACCAGTTTTCAACAATACTATTTCCTGCAAATAAAACAAAACATTAAACAAGAAGATAGTTTGACAAAACTTTGAGAGACTTGGAGAAGGCGTATTGTTGACGTGGCACTAAGAAATGATAGTGGTGTCTGTAAAGCAAGGAATTTATTTTATTTGGCCTAAAGGGATTAACTTACAGCTCATGGTGGAATGTTGTAGTGTGGGTGGAGTTATTAAACACAATATAGATAGTATTAGCATTCTACTGTATTTCAGTTGTTGATTGCATAGGTGCTGCCCCAACATGCCCAAGGTGAACAAGTTAAATGAAATAGAATGTTTAACTTTAAGAAAGATCTCCTAAAAAATTAAATGTGGATGTATGCAGTAACTGTAATTGTGGTACCGAAACATATATACTTGTTCAAAATTATGATAATAAAACTTCTTTCTAATTAATCAACTAAACCACAGTGAAATTCATGGAAGTATGCAAAAGTTGTAATGGTAATGTAACTGATTTGTTGTCTCACACTAACACATTGAGAGCATGCAATAATTCTCGTATTGTTGGAAGAATTTAAATAAAACAAATTGAACTCAATTCAAAATACTTTTCATCAAGACTACATATCAGACCTATCAAGTCTCACACATTCGGCGTGAGACTCATGCATTGGGCTTCAATCTCACGCTCTCACGCAGCCACCTATAAATCTCACGCATTCGTCACTTCAATAAAAAAATCTGTAAAACAAGAGTCTTTTGCTCAAAGTTGTCAGTGTCCCCGACGCACAGGAATATCCTATGGGAACCACCATTGTCAGTCTTGCGTCGTCATACGATACATTCCCGCTCTAAAACTGTTTCATTGGCTTCCTGTCATATCGGGCACCAGCAGGCCCTATAATACCAGTCTGTCGAAATGTCTGACACGCGGCCAGGACTTGCATGGCACTATAACTTCCAATATTTTAATTTTTGATCACATGTACATCATGTATAAGGCCTATGCAATATATTTGGTGACAAATATCGTATAGGCCTTCGAAAAATACAAGCAATATTCTTACTTCCATCAGCAAAACAATCAGAAAAACAACCAAAAAAATGAGTAAAAAACTAAGTGATGATTTTTTTATTTTATTCCTCTAAAATTGGCCAGACCGTGCCTCCAGCCATGTAGAACCCCAGAGCTTCCGGGGCCAAGGCGGCCCCTGGACCCTCGCCTTAAGTGCTGGGATAGTCGCTAAATCTCACTCTTTGAGAAATTTTAAAGTTGAGAGGTCTGACAAATGGATATCTGTGGTAGATATACCCTGTATACACAATACCTTCATTGTGTGAAACTGTAAATTTCCTATATACAAGATATAATTTTCCTGGTTAATATGAGTATTTATTTTGTTCTAACCTGTTAACTTATGCTGATAGTACAGACATAATTCACTGGACTTAGTTATTGGTTGTATGTTGAATTTTGAAGTTTATTACATTTTATGAGTACATGTATTATATTTCTCATCATTCATCATACTCATGATATTCTGTAATAAAGAAACATTTTATTGGAACAGCGATACATCTTTGCTGTTAAAATTATTCTATCAAATTTATTTGGTGATGGGCATTTGAAAATCTTATAGGCTTTGAGCTGACCAGAACCTCTCCCCCCACAATTGACCGACAATTGGTTAACAAGATTGGCTTCTGGGGTGTGCACGACACCAGAGGTCAATCCTAGGATTGACCTAGCGTGTCTACATGCGCACCCCAGGTAATGGAAAGAATTAAGGGTCTCAGCTCCTCAGACTGATTGTCGTAAGTGGTGACTAACTGGGGTACCTTTGGGGTTCCCTGGTGTAAAAAGGAATAGGACAAAAACGTAGTGATAGGACTGAAATATTGTTGAAAGTGATGTTAAATCATATTCACTCATTCAATCACACACACCCAATTGTTGACCATGGTTGGGGCATGGTACAGCAGGCCAGAACTACAGTTATCCGCCCTTGTGGAACTCAGAACGACATAGAAAAAGTTTGAAACATGTTGCAGATCACAAAAGGCGGAATGATTCTCCCCTCTGTTAAACTTTTGTGACTAGGTGCCAAACTAATCGACAGGGCAAAATTCCCCATATTTATTGCCCAAAACTACTTCCATTACATGTAATGCCGTATTCCCTTCTATTGGAGATCTGTACAGTAGAAATTATCTCCCCTGATCATGCGCCAGTTGGCATGCTCCACACACCTATCCTCCATCTTTTCCTGCTGTACATCTGTGTAGACAGACGTGCCTGGATAGACTTCTCCGCTGTATTTGCTAAAATTAGATGAATACCAGGGATCTTCTGCAGTAGTATTTATTCACATAGTGTAAGCATGTCTCCGGTAACAAACTCAAGCACAATAGACCTGATTCATGCCATATATGCTAGCCTAAAAATGAGCCGCATATTTGTTGTGTTTTAGGTAGAGCTCGGGTGTGCACTAGGTCAGTCAACTGGGATGCTCCAACCTGGCAATGATATAACAACGCTCGCCAGATCATGCCGAGGAAGTGGAGCTGAGCTCAAGCCCAGGCATGGCACCAAGCAGGAAAGAAGTCCAGCCATCAGACGAAGATTCTGACTCGGACAACCTTCCATCCTCGGATGTGAACGGCCTGGAAAGGTGCCTGATGTCTGAGCTGTTCCCTGTCCAGAGAGGTCAGCCATAGCACGAACTTCCAGCCATAAGTGGTGAGGGCCGAGCAGGGAGTCAAGTCAGTCACGGAATGTCTCCATCACCAGTTCGCCTAGTCGTAGGAGCCGTGACCAGGAATTAAACTCGGAGTCCATCACAGGCCAGGACAAGATCAAGGAGTGAACTCCGAACAAGCCTAAGAAGCCCGATATACTGAAGGACCGGACCCGGGACAAAACTAGGGTACTGGTTATGGCAAAAACCGGACAAAGTGGAAAACTGGACCCGGGATAAAGCCAAGGATACCATGGCGCATCAGGTGAAAGACTGGATGTGGGAAGTGACCAGGAAGCCGACCCCAGAGAAACTGGACAATACTCAAGACCGGACCCGGGGTAAAGACCCGACTTCGAGGTCACATAACAGCCGGACTCGGGGATAACACTGCTCACAAGCCGAAAAACCGGTCCTGGACAAGTCTGGAGACCATCATTCGGACCATGGACAATCCCGAGACCAAGTCAGCAGCCATCCACGGATGGTTTCATCCTCCAAGCAGCAACGGACTGCGGACCAGGATACATAATGGACCTGGCCTAGATTCCGGATACGTAGACGACCATGGAGCAATAATCGTAGTAGATCAGCAGATTGCCATTCACATCATTCATATCATCGAGATCGATCAACAGAGTGCAGAATGAGTCTTGTGAGTCTAGGGAAAGATGAAGACATAAATGTCAATATTCTCATACTCCTGTGGTCAACCCCCAAACTGCAAACATCGACACAGACCATCTTCTGACTCAACAAAAACCAAGGACATTCTGACATTAAAGGCCCACTAAAGCCTGAAGAAAGAGGTTCAGGCCGACGGCGACACTTTCACCCCTCTCACTTGTACGAATGCAGTCATTCATTCTCCATCAGGCAACTTCTTCCTTCCAGAATTCCAATCCTTCTCTCATCCGGATGTAGGCGGCCGTCTTCAGGCCTGCTGGACAAACTGGGAAATTACCACAGATGACACATCCATAATCAGGACGTCACGGGACAGGTTTCTGTTCACTTTTCTGCAGTACCCAAGATTAACCCCCAAACTCAAGCTATCTCGCCTCCCAGTTCGTCTGGAATACTTACAGACTTTAATCTCGTCCGTTGACACTTTGATGGAGAAAGTCGCTGTAAGAGAGTTACCACCTTAAGAAAATGTCATGGGATTTACTTTATGGTAACCATAATCCCCAAGAAGGACACGGGTCAACTCCGGATGATCATAAATCTGTGGTGCCTCAACAAGGATTTTCTTGCACCACCTCCCCACTTCAAGATGCCATCAGTTCGCATGCATCCGGGGGATTGGATTTCATCAATAGACTTACAGGACGCATATCTACATGTGCCTATTCATCCAAGCCATCGTGGCTACCTTCGTTTTATCATCACCGGGAGATGATTCGAGTGACAGCTTCTTCCATTCGGCACCGCAATCGCCCCTTAGTGTCTCACTCACATCATTCATCCGATCGTATCGTTCCTACATCTTAGAAGTATCAGCATAGAAACCTACATCGACGACATACATCTGGGCACCCGAAAGGACATTTCTCAAGGCAAAGGTCCAGTTCACGCTAGAACTATAACAAGCAGCCGTCTTTATTTCACACCCGACGAAGTCAGAGTTGGAATCCGATGATCGGTGGCAGTACATTGAAGCAATGTTTGACACCCAGGGAAAGATAGTCCAAACACTGGACCACAGATGGGACAATATCCAGCACCAGCTAAACTTTTTTGTCCTCCCGAGTTCAGTCGTTATGTCGCTGGCAGGTACTTCTGAGACTTATCCTCAACTCATGGTTTTACCCGGCATGGGCGGCTGTACATTCGACCACTCCAGTTTCATCTTCAGCCATATTTTCAGTCATCCTCTCAGGACCCACATATTCCGATTTCTGTACATCTTCACCCATATCTGAGATGGTGGCAGTCTCCAGTCAATGTGATGTCGGGGTATTACTTCTGCAATTCTGTCTGCTTCTTCACCCATTCACCAACGCATCTCTGAGCGGCTCGGGCACCCATCTAAAACGAGGGAGTTTCCCAATGGTGTAGGGGCCACACAGTGGAATTTCCCTCAGAACATACATCTAAAATTGAAAATGTCATCTTTTAAAGATTGTCTTGATATAAATTCTGCCTAAAGGTTGGTGGTGAGGTCATGCCCCTCATAACAAGGTTATCATTTAGGCGCCAATTTTGTCACATTGACAGACGACAGGAAATACAAAAATCGAGCTGGCGTTTTTCTTACGATTTCCACTTTTTTTTAAAGCTCGTGGAGTCCTTTATAAAGTCATAGTGAATATAAATATCTCATTTGTGTAGTGGATACTTCAACCGTCAGGAGAAGCTGGTGTATTTCGTCGAAAATCAGATCACATTTGGATGTTGTTGTGGAAATGAGTGGTCAGTAACGCATTTTTCCCCCAAACGTTCTGTTTCGGCATGAAAATGTTCCTCAGATAGATAGACTTATTCTGATATATGGAGCAGTATCAAAACGAGGCAACAAACGTAGGGTTAAACACAGCAAGCCTCCAAGACATTATAGTACATAGCTCCCTAGGCGAATTACAGACTTTCAGCATATATGGTCACCCGATCCAACCAGCCAACAGATCAATGTCCTGGAAATGATAACTAACAGGTTAGCATTCAAGACCTGGGAAACTCAACTACTTCACAAGACTGTACTAGTGGCCACGGACAACATAACAGTGGCTTGCTACATCAACTTCAGACAGAGTTGCACCTGCATGCTGCGGCATTTCGCCAGATCGCGGTGGTGTGGGAACAGCCTTTTCCAGATCTCTTCGCAACGTGTCGGCGTGTCACGGACCCTATGTTCAGTGACTTCACGAGATTCCCGCTCTAACGACATTTCTGGACCCCACACTTCACGAGGATGCACTGTAGTGTCCAGTGACGGTAGTTTGCCATTACCTACACCTCACAGATCCTCTGAGGGGAGAAGGCAATGACCAATTTTTTTACTGAAGCCAGGGGCTACATCGGACATTACCAAGAACACGATTGCTGCCTGGCTCAAAAAGATCTTACTGTGGACCTATCTATCCACAGCTACAGCTTGACCTCAGTGGAAGAATTTATTAATCAACTACATAATATAAGCTTGTGCATGGAGTGTCAGGTCAACCTTCTCAACCTTTCATCTGAGAGACATAACCGCTTAAACAGAGACCTTTAGTGGCACCCCAGCGTGTATAATACGTTGGCAGCCAAACAACGGGGGAGGAGGAGAGAAACACAGCCAAGCAAGCAAGATCACTCCCAGTCGATAAGAGACTTAATAAGGCTGCTATAGAAGTAAAGGGACCTTAAGTCGATTGGTACGATGACACCGGATACTGATGAACTGTCATAAGTATACGGTTGTATTGGTCGGTACATACTCCACCTTTCTAAAGTCTTGTTTATATCCTTTGAGATACATGTCAGATCTCCAATAGAAGGGAATAAGGATTCACATGTAATGGAAGATAAGATTTTGTAACAAATATCAACATTATTCTTAAATTGTCGGGAGTCGGCTAACTGTTCGTGGACAGAAAACCCATACCACCGAAGATCGCTGATTTGCGATGTGCCTATTATCTGGAGAGGAGCCACAACAGACATCTGGCCAGTCAGCAACCCATTTATTGCATGCCTCAACAGAGTCAAGTGTCTGCCCAGAATCAACAGTAATCAGTTCCAGTAGAGCAGGCCCCTATCCAACCCATGCCACCAGCGGTCGATCTCAATCATACAACCCACCCCAAGAGGACCACCAAAAACTCACACACCTTAGCCGCTGTGAACACAATACTATGGCACAATCGTTTCAAGAAAGCATGGAGGCTGAGGTGGGCGAGACGTTGAAGTATGGAAGTGGAAGGCCAGAGAAAAAGAGTTTCATCACAGAGGGTATTCGTTAGAAGCCGAAATTTTAGCCCATAATGCATTGGCACCCAGTCCTACATGAATGGTCGTTACCTCAACTTCGTGGGCAGTATGAAATCGCTGGACCCGGTCCATTTGAAGATTGTCTAAACAACGTCCATGTTGATCAGGTTAGGACAATCCCGCTCTCTAAAATGGAGGTAAAAAAGGTCGTATTTAGCTCAATAAATCAGTTCACATAATGAATTCAGCAAAATCATCTTGAGGCGCACACAGACATATATATCCGCACCAAATGGTAGTAAAAATAGTCATCTATTTAATTTGCACAATAATAGGCCAAACATCTGTCGCCCCATTTAAACAACATTGACAGTTCTCCAAATGGTAAATTAATTTTCGGACATGGAAAAATAGATAAATTAATGCGCCTGATGTTTGAAGCACTGGTAAAGAAAAATTCGAAAGTTATTGAGCAAAAACGATCTGTTTAACCTCCATTTTAGAGAGCGGGATCGCCCTAACCTGTTAATAACCCTGGACTTGAGCTGGGGAAGTGTATGCCAGAGTGATCGCTCAAATGTTTGAACGAATCATTTTGATCAAAAGAATCCAAAGCAGAAGTGAGATGCATGCTATAAAAGCCCACGCCCGGGCCTACCCAGACATCCACTATCTTGAATACTGACGATATCATTGATTCAGCTCTATGCCAAGTTGGAGCCGACGGCATTCTTGACACATCCCTACCCAAGGCTGGGACAGCAGATTCTTGGACAACATTCAGTGGGTGACCCGGGTATGTCATCGTTGTTACCACAAGCAATGTATGAAGATGGTACCACCAGATAGCCTACCTGCTGATACTGAGAGCTCTGACAGTCCAGGAAACCTGAGCGAGGAAGAAGAGGAACCCTCCTTCAAGGGACTGTAGTGTGACAGCGGCTAGTAATAGCCAAACATAGTGATATGACTGAAATATTGTTGAAAGTGACGTTAATGAGTAGTCACTCTCTCACTCCCTATCGAGGATGCCAACGGGCGCACATCACCATGCACCGCACATCAGCCATAGCAGTATAGCCTGCTGTTGCTTGAGATGAAGGGCGATCCCACGCACCCAACCATCATAAAACTAAGCGACACTTAGAAGAGGGTAAAGGGCTACCGCCTGTCATGCCTGGACTGTTTTTGATGTAACATGCGTGACGGCGACTCGCCCGTGTGTGTAAGGATAATGTATTCGTACTAGTAAAGTCGGAATACGAGTTAGCGTGGTATGTACAATTGTCCTGTATGACCGTCGACACGAATTTTGGAAGCCGTTATAGCTGTGGTAATGTATTGATTTGATGTCGGCTTAAATGGTCATGTTTCGCCTGTGTATACAATTGCTTCATGTTAAACGATAGAACGGTTCGAGTACAGCTGATATTTGCATGCTACTGCCAGCAGGCTAGATTTGCTCTGCATATTTTTGAATTTGTTTGGACCGGTTATTCGTTAGATATAAATACCCGAGTTTTGGTAGTCGCTGGGAGATTTGGAATATTTGTTCGTAGAGAACGGTACAGACCAGAGAGGTCTAGGATATGGTATAGGCCGGAGAGGCTTATAATATGATTATAGCCCTTACATGTTATATGGGTTATTTTCTGGAGAGAAATTCTGAGAGTTTTGAATTTCTTATTGTTGGAAATGACGGACGAGGTTCCGGCATTTAATTGTGGCTACCTGCCAAACGGATTTCTGCGCAAATGATTTAGCAGTACTGGAGGTATGTAATAGATGTATATTTGATTATGATATAATTCTCCCATATGCAATATAGAGTAATTTATATCATAATAGTTGGAATTGCTGATATATGTATGTGAATCATTGTGTATACGTTCTATTGTAATATTATAGTAAATACTGTTCATTTGGTTGACCTACAGTGTTTTACGGACAATTCTGCTGATAGACGTATGGTGACCAGTTAGAGCCATATTCACAACGGCTGACTCTGTGAAGTGCCTATCATCTGTCATTCACAACACTGGTGCGGGGTGCCAATCATTTGTCATTCACAACAATGGTGCGGAGTGCCTATCATCTGTCTCCGGATACGGTCGGCGAAGGAATCGTGTGGCCCGCCTAATGTTCGACTTAAAAGTTACCCCGTGTTATCACGTCTTCATCTAACCGGATTCCAGCAGTAGTATCGTGGTCTGGTATATGGTATACCGAGAATTACAAATCTACGATTGAATTACATTGAACTGATTGATTCCAGAAATTATTAACGGACATTGACTAATTATTACTTATTTATGAACTGAATCATCTATAGGACAATTTATAACAGATTGTATTATTATACATATAGTGCGTCATTGGAAGCACATATATACTGAACTAAAATTAAGGATCCAATGTACGTGTGCATGTTGGTGTGAATGTGTGTGTGAATTATGAATTGTTGAATAAATTTGTTTATATTTTTATCTGCATATATATGGGCTCTGTTTTCATTAAATAGGCCAATCATTACATGGGGGCTTGGCCGGGAATTTGATTGTGATTGGCTGTTTGATGTAAACAGTAGCTCTCATGTTACCGTTGTCTAATTTTCTGTATTATTGTTCTTTGTAACAGGAAATAGGTTTTGAAGACGCTGAAACGGACATTTGCGCCGACTGGTCACTGTGCAGATCTTTGGTCGGTGAGTCTGTAGCTTTTGTCCTTGTCTTGGTAGATTCCACAATTTTTCCGGCATCACTATTCTGCATTTTACTGTATACATTTCAGGGTTATTGGAATTGAGTAGGGTGACCGCGTTGGAATTTAGGTTCGGACAAATTCTAGATTTTTGAAACACTTCAGTATTGGTGGTTCGCTACATTATTTTGTACACATGTTTTTGGAAAATGTAGTGTCCCGTAGATCAGATCTCCGCGTGACACACGGAATCTACGCGTAACTACGCGTAAACTCCGTGTAGTTGATTTCCGCATGGCTCCGCATTGGCCACGCGGAATCATGCGGAGGATTGGGACGATTCAACACGGAATCTACGTGTAGAAAACTCCGCATGACACGGAGGAACGCGGAGGAACACGGAAACTGAGAAATGACTGAAATATGCATATTGACACGGAGAAAACTCCGAATGATGTGGAGTCACACGGAATATCTCCGTGTGGAACACGGAATATCTCCGTGTGGAACACGGAAACTGAAAAATGACAGAATTATGCATATTGCACAGCCCTTATTAAAATACAAGCCTTCTGGTGACTAGTTGCAGCAATATTGCAGCAATATCTTTTCCTAAATTAGGTTGCTGCAATAGTGGCAATATTGCTGCAACAAGTCGCCACAAGCTAAAATTGCAGCAGCATTCCAGTCAAGCATGTTGCTGCAATATTGCATGTACATATGTGATTGACATCCGAAAATCACAAAAATGTGCAAATATTTAAGTTTGTAACCCAACCAAGTATAATAACATCTCTCACGAGTCCTGGGTGCCTGGTTTACGAGGACGAATGGAAAGAAGATATTGGGGTGATGCACTGGCACAGCTCCTCAGATAGCTCACATATAATCACAAACACAAGTTAATTTGTTAGGTTTTGAATATGAAGAACAAGACAAGAAGGTGATATGAATTATATTTAATTTGGTATTTTAAAGGTTGAAATATCACTATTATAAACTTGAGTGGCATAATCGACTCAGCATGGTATTGTATATTTTCCTACCTGTTATCCAGAGTCCTAAACAAGAGACGGTATGTAAATACTTAGGAGGTGTGGGGCTTTTCAAAGTTTATTGCACTGTCTGGCCCTGGCAATATATTTAATTAGATATATGAAACTCCAATGCATAATAGGAGCAAACTCTCTCATGATCTGGGAAGACTATCAATTTCTTTAAATTGTGAATAGTTAACACACTTTAGCATGTTCAGTGACATAACCATGTCACGATTTTATAAAAAAATCTTTCACCTAGGCATCCAATAATATTTCGTCAACACTCGGTTCACTGAAAGGATTGATCCATGCCTTGTGAACGTGTTTTTTTCCAGTAAATTCCAGCACAGTGCTACTTCTTTGAAAATTATGGATCGACAGTATGTCTTGTGTCACAACTCCAACCTGGGCAGGGGTGTCCAGTGTGCCTCTTCATGCTGTTCTTCCGAAATTCCCCAATATCAGTTCCACAATCAGTACACCGATATAGGCCTACCTGAAAATAAAATGCAAACAAATAAAATCAAATATAAAATTAATATTTTGACGTTTTTGCCCATATTTCGGATATAAATTTTTACACAAATGAATCTTTGGATATTAAACAATTATTGAAATTAATAGTTTATCAAGGATCACAATTTTGCTTTTCTGAATTTCTTGGTGAAGTTGCCACACATGCCATAGTTGTACAGTGTCCTCTTTTGAGCAGAATTTGTTGTGGAAATGTCAGGAACGAACGAGCATGTTCAGGTGGTGGTTTTACATTTTTCAACTTAACAAACACAGTCACATGTTTAATTAAACTTGGTTGTTTTTTGAACTTCAATGAGTAACATGAAAGACAACCACGGAACATCACAGTGAACAATCTTACCAGATGTGTTGTTGTTGTCGAATGTCGTCGGACGCACATCAGCGGCCTTTGGGGTAGGGTATTCGGACACATGATTCACACGTCATCATCAAATGGCAGTAAGAGTGTTGCCCAAACGTTTGTCAGACTACCAAGTGTATAATTAAAAGCATCCATTTACGACATACTGGTTGAACCAGAACTGAACAGAAGTACAACGAACACCCGCCAACAACTTTTGAAACAGCGAAATTTGGCGCTATTCTTGCAGGGGAAATTCATTCAGTATCATCACTCAGGCGGATGGTAGAGTCTGTTGTTGTGTCTGTTTTGGATGTACCGACCGACGAATCATGTTGTTGTTCAATGACAAGAATATCATTTTAGTTGTTTTGAATTAGCGTCTGCTCTCTCTCTCTCTCTTCCCGCGACTTCCCCCAACCTCTCAATGCTACGCGCCAAAAATAAACGGCTCGAGAAGTGTATGTATAAAAACTCGGACTTCAACCTAAAATCGGATCTCTGGATCAATTATTTTTCTTTCATGAGAATACTACCAATTCTCACTTAGAATACTGAACTGTCTGAAGAATAAAATAATTCTTGTCGTTTGTAAGGACAGTAATTAGTCTTAATTAAACTTGTCACGATACTTCTAATTTTGGAGTCCGCTTCCGGATTTTTGGAGTTTCGATTCCGAATTTTTTGCAAATCGGCAATTCATCTGGAGCCGGTTGTTCAACGGTGGGTTAAATTTATCCCCAGGTTAGTGAAAACCCGGGGATAAATTCCAAAACCCAGGGTTAGTTAAACCTGGGGTAAATGAGTGTTGTTGAAACGTGGTTTAGCCTGTGGGTTAACTATCCCAGAGATAAAGTTATCCCCGTAAAATTGACCCCTGGGACAATGATAAATTCAATCCCAGAATACATTGCAATATAAACTTCCTGTATAATTTGTAAACCGCGGGAAATTCAACATGGCTGAACTGCATGCAGTCGTCACGGAAGGGAAGGGCAAAGGTAAAGAGAAAACCAAATTTTTCCACGGCTGAACAGGCCTGCCTTGTCGAACTCTTCGAGGTTCATAAGGTAGTATTAGAAAACAAGCTGACGAATGCCATAACAAATCAGCATAAAAACAAAATTTGGAAGGAAATTACACAAGCTGTAAATGCGATCGGGAATGCCGCGAGAAGTGAAGCGGATGTAAAGGAGAAATGGAAGGGCTTGAAGATGATGGCCAAAAAAAGCGTAGCCGGCGAGCTACGAGAGATGAGGAAGACGGGCGGGGGAAGTGCAGACCCGGGGCCGACAGGTGAACTGAAAGATACAACTGTCCGCGATAAGATATACGACATGTATAGGGACAGCTCAAGCTTTGTTGGCATTATTGGGGGGCTGGAAACAGCCCCGAATGGTGAGTTGAAATGAATGTTTAAATTATCAAAAAAATAAAGTAGCGTATGGATGCAAGTCAGTTTCATTACACTATATTATGCTCCTTGAAATTTTACCCCTGAAAATACTGGGAAATACTGGAGAATAATGACAAATTACACTGTAGTTTTCGTTCGAGCATTTTACTATAAGATTTACTACGAGTCCCGTATCTCCATCCAATGAGATGGGAGCAAGTCAGTTGCCATATCCACGACATTACGTCATGACCCAATTCCCACGGAAGACAAAACTAAGTGATGAATTTGTAAGAAATAGTATGAGGGAAGTTTGGGCGTGTAATTTTTCATTTTCATAGCGA
>JAVTVY010034572.1:0-154448 GCA_036873755.1 Hanleya hanleyi
TTTAACCTGTGTATGCCTGGATTCTGCTGGTGGACAAGTTGTCCTCGAGGCCGGGCCCCTGCACACCCAACAAACATAATGAGCACAACTATAAGAAAAAATATGAAGACAGACCCGAGGAACCTTAGTGCAGGTTTCTCGGCCGAGTCTCTAATAGTTCGAAATGCACTAAGACCTTTTTCAATCCAAATGACAGATATATTTCTGACAGCAAAGGAAGGCCACGACATCAAACCTTGCAATATTGCGCTTGATGATTGTTTAGCACCGAATTCTACATGTAATAATTTCAAAATTTCTAAATGTGGACACCGTGGATGTCTCACGTGTCCACTCTTTAATACTTCAGCTTCATTTAGTTCCGCGTTAACTGGTAACTCATATTCTGTTAACTCGTATGTTGATCTTAGTTGGTCTACTACAAACTGTATTTACTTAGTTTCCTGTAAGAAGTGTGGTCAACAGTATGTTGGCAAGACCACCCAAAGACTCCATCTTAGGGTGAACGGTCACAGAAAATCCGTAAGGAAAAAGCAATTGCTATAGGTAGGCATTTTTCTGGACCCGACCATGGCTGGGATAACTTTAGTATTCAGATCATAGACGTCGTCTATCCATCTACTAAGGATTCCCCCTTTGGATTTGAGAGAAAATCCGAGAGCGGGAATTATTCTGGATGCTAGAACTTGGGTCGGTGTTTCCGTTTGGTTTAAATGATAATGTCAGTGGGTTCGGCAATGCCACAAACCGCCGTTCAAATATATCCAACATTACCCAACTATTTAAACCCCATCAACGGAGACAACGCAGCCATGGTTGGCGAAAGTTTAATAGTTCGATGATTCACGATCATATCATTTTAAATTACTTAGTGGGTTTAACTAACGCACCCAATAGTATACATAGCTTACGTACAGTTCTGTATGCGTTACCTGAGAGCTTTAAATCAAATAGCCAGAGATATACAGCAATCTGCGTCTTCAGGAAATATAATACCATCAAAAATCAGTAAAGTATGTCAAGATATAGCGTATTTTCGGTTGTATCGTCCAGTGAACATAATCGTAACATTCCAAGATCAGCTTTTCCTGAAACTCAACTACGTCGATAAAGGACTGGACATTATTAATTTACCTCGAATCCTGAATGATCCAGAGATACGCAACGCTGTACCAAACTATTTTAAATTCACAGAACCTCCTTGCATTTCATATAAGTATACTAAATCTATAGCCACCAAAATATTCAATTACTCCAATGCTGTCAAGGAGTTTGACTGGAACTTATACACGTCAGGAGGCTATAGTTGTGATTGTGAAGTATCGAACTTTATCTATACACCATGCAAACATATTGTGACTGGTGACCTTGATGTGGTGAGTGATAAGGATCTGAAATTACTCCTGATGAAAGGACCTAAATATAGAGAGCCAAGAAGGATAAATCTGAAGGCGGACCAGAAGATAGTCCTGTCTGCATTAGAACAGTACGTTATTGATTGGTCTAAGCGAGAAAAAGTTGAACCTACAGTACTCGCTGATTGGCTGGACCTCACTAAAAGCAAGGTCGTTGAAACAATCCGCCATATTGACAGAAGTTCTCTTCCCCTAGCAAAACAAGTACTGAGAAACCTCAATTCGCAAGAAGTTCTAGCAAATCTCCAGAGTAAATTCGTCATAGTCCCAGCAGACAAAGCTCCGAATAATATAATATTTATATGTAAATATTACTATTACCAGGTGCTGGTTAAAGAATTGAGTGTAGACATATCTTCATCAAATACGTCTACTTACTCCCAAACTGCATTTACTCTGGAAGATTTATTTAACAATCACAAAAAGTTTCTCAAGGAAAGAGGTATTTGTCTTCCAACCAATCATAGCGACATACCAAAAATATACTGGACTCCGAAAATGCATAAATCACCATACAAAGCTAGATTCACAGCTGGTTCTAGAAGCTGCACCACCAAGCTTCTTTCAACCCTATTGACGAGGGCCCTTCAGGAGGTAAAAGCATTTTGGGAAAGGTATTGCGCCACTATTTCTAAGAACTCTGGCGTTGAATGTATGTGGATATTGAAAAACTCAAAATGTCTTACGGAAGAACTTGATGCTAAAGGTCACATACCGTACAGACATGTATCCACATGGGATTTCTCGACTCTCTATACTACAATCCCTCATCAGGACCTTATTGACCGTCTAAGTTCATTAATAGTATCTGTGTTCAAGAAAACTGATCGTAGATATATTAATGTCGGAAGCCATAAAGCATTCTTTAGCTCGACTACATACAAGAGATATCATTCATGGGATGTTTCTTTGTTTATAGAGTTGCTTGAATTTCTCATTAAAAATATCTATGTGAAATTTGGCAACACAATATATCAGCAGCATATAGGTATTCCAATGGGTACTAATTGTGCACCCCTGTTGGCTGACCTGTATCTGTTCTCTTATGAATATGACTATATGCTGGCGCTTTCAAAAACCGATCCACTCAAAGCCCGTTCCTTCTCATTCACCAAACGCTATATAGACGATCTTCTCGCTGTGGATAATCGCTATATAAATGACGCAGTGAAGGATATATATCCACCTTCACTGGATTTGAAGGAAACTACAGATAGCCCTACAGGCACATCTTATTTAGATCTCTACCTCTATAAAAATGAAGCGGGCATTCTCTCTCGTCGACTTTATGACAAAAGAGATGATTACAATTTCGACATCGTAAACTATCCCTTTCTGGATAGTAATATTCCAGTGGGACCTGCATATGGCGTATACATATCTCGCTTAGTAGCATTTGCTAGATCCTGTGTTAAATGTGATGATTTTAATCAACGTCACAAACATTGTTGCAGAAACTTATAAAACAGGGCTATTCCACCAAGCGCCTCCACTCAAAGTTTCTCAAATTTGGCGATACATATCGCATGCTGATAGCAAAATACGAACGTAGCGTGCAAGATCTATGGCGCTACGTTTCGTAACTTGTGTCTAATTCCGCTTAACCCGGGGTTAGGGGCCGTATGAACCCATGTACTTCAAGATCCTCATGGTACTCATATGAACAGTCACAATCAAAGCGTGACTGAGATACATCATTTTTTAGATGACGACTCTATAACGAATATTATGGATTAAGAATACTGATCAGCGATACGGATTTGATATTTTGGAACATCATGATGTCTTGCCGGCATCATTGAAAACTGTTGACCGCTTCTCTCTTGCAGGAAACAAGCCTATGTTTATGTATACTTTTGTCTTTTTGAATTTGGTGCTAATACTGTTATATGGAAATGGAATAGGTCTTTGGATTATGGACGCGGATATTCTCTAATGGACGACGGCTGGATTATGAATGACGGACTAGACGCTTGTAATTTGATATATGTTGGCATTGTGAGAAGTTGATGCTGGGTCGACATCGGGCCTTACAGACTAGTATTTGTGTTAGATGCCGTAATTTTCGTTTGAAAGTTCACCAATTACCAATATACGAGTTGTCAGAGCATTTCCATCATAGCTCTCTAGATTTGTATCTAATACGGCTTGTGCCGGTGTTAGGGGCCGTCTGGTCATGTCAACCAAGTTGCCACATGAACAGGTGCAATAAAAGCGTACCTGAGATACAACACATATCACGAATCGTTAGATTCTTGGTATGTGCTTTAGAATAGGTTAACCAGAAGACTATGTCGGCACCTCTTCCCACTTCCCTTTTACGTGTTGTAGTTTTTCCATATATATGGCGAGATTCTGCTGGTGGACGTTTCGTCCCCGAGGCCCGCCCCCTGTACAGACCATTTGGTCTTTGATATATGTTGACATTGTGGGAAGTTGATGCTGGGTCGACATCAGGCCTTACAGACTAGTCTTTTGTCTTAGATGCCGTCATTTTCATTTTGGCGACGATACAGCTCACCAATCCCCAGTGTACGAGTTGTCGCAGCGACACAGCTCGCCAATTACCAATAAACGAGTTGTCAGAGCATTTCCATCATAGCTCTCTAGATTTGTATCTAATATCGCTTATGCCGGTGCTAGGGGCCGTGTGGTCATATCATCCAAGTTGCCACATGAACAGGTACAATAAAAGCGTACCTGAGATACAACACATATCACGAATCGTTAGATTCTTGGTATGTGTTTTAGAATAGGTCAACCAGAAGACTTTACTGTGAAGTTATGGGGCTCTGTCAGTATGTCGGCACCTCTTCCCACTTCCCTTATATGTGTTGTAAATTTTACCTGTATATGGAGAGATTCTGCTGGTGGACGTTTCGTACCCGAGGCTCGCCCCATGTACAGACCTTTCGGCCTTTGACATATGTTGCCATTTATGGGAAGTTGATGCTGGGTCGACATCGGGGCTTACAGACCAGTCATTTGTGTTAGATGCCGTCATTTCCATTTGACGACGATACAGCTCACCAATTCCCAGTGTACGAGTGGTCACAGCGACACACCTCACCAATTACCAATATACGAGTTGTCAGAGCATTTCCATCATAGCTCTCTAGATTTGTATCTAATACCGCTTATGCCGGTGCTAGGAGCCGTCTGGTCATGTCATCCAAGCTGCCACATGACCAGGTACAATAAAAGCTACCTGAGATACAATACATATCACGATTCGTTAGATTCTTGGTGTGTGCTTTAGAATAGGTTAACCGAATGTATGCCGAATTTCGAAAGAATCCGCAGGAAGAATTTGAACGCACATCGAGTGTACGAGTTGTCACAGCGACACAGCTCACCAATTACCAATATACGAATTGTCCGAGAATTTTCGTCATAGCTCTCTAGATTTGTATCTAATACCGCTTATGCCGGTGCTAGGGGCCGTGTGGTCATGTCATCCAAGTTGTCACATGAACAGGTACAATAAAAGCGTATCTGAGATACAACACATATCCCGAATCGTTAGATTCTTGATATGTGCTTCAGAATAGGCTAACCAGAATACTATACTCTGAAGTCATATGGCTCTGTCAGTATGCCGGCACCTCTTCCCACTTCCCTTATATGTGTTGTAATTTTTCCCTGTACATAGGGAGAATCTGCTGGTGGACGTTTCGTCCCCGAGGCCCCCCCGTGTATATGGCGATATTCTGCTGCTGGACGTTGCCCCCTGTACAGACCTTTTGGTCTTTGATATATGTTGGGATTGTGAGAAGTTGATGCTGGGTCGACATCGGGCCTTACAGACTAGTATTTGTGTTAGATGCCGTCATTTTCATTTGAAAGTTCACCAATTACCAATATACGAGTTCTCAGAGCATTTCTATTATAGCTCTCTAGATTTGCACGAGTTGTTACAGCGACACAGCTCACCAATTACCAATATACGAGTTGTCAGAGCATTTCCATCATAGCTCCCTAAATTTGTATCTAATACTGCTTGTGCCGGTGCTAGGGGCCCTGTGGTCATGCCATCCAAGTTGCCACATGAACAGGTGCAATAAAAGCGTACCTGAGATACAACACATATCAGGAATCGTTAGATTCTTGGTATGTGCTTTAGAATAGGTTAACCAGAAGACTATACTGTGAAGTCATCTGGCTCTGGCAGTATGTCGGCACCTCTTCCCACTTCCCTTATATGTGTTGTATTTTTTCCCTGTTTCTGGCGAGATTCTGCTGGTGGACGTTTCGTCCCCGAGCGCCGGCCCCGGCACAGACCTTTTGGTCTTTGATATTTGTTGGCATTGTGGGAAATTGATGCTGGGTGGACATCGGGCCTTACAGACTAGTCTTTTGTGTTAGATGCCGTCATTTTCATTTTGACGACGATATAGCTCACCAATCCCCAGTGTACGAGTTGTCACTGCGACACAGCTCACCAATTACCAATATACGAGTTGTCAAAGCATTTCCATCATAGCTCTCTAGATTTGTATCTAATACCGCTCATACCGTTGCTAGGATCGGCCTGGTCATGTCATGCAAGTTGCCATATGAACAGCTACAATAAAATCGTACCTGAGATACAATACATATCGCGAATCGTTAGATTCTTGGTATGTGCTTTAGAAAAGGTTGACCAGAAGACTATACTGTGAAGTCGTGTGGCTCTGTCAGTATGTCGGCACCTCTTCCCACTTCCCTTTTATGTGTTGTAGTTTTTCCATATAAATGGCGAGATTCTGCTGGTGGACGTTTCGTCCCCGAGGCCCGCCCCCTGTACAGACCATTTGGTCTTTGATATATGTTGGCATTGTGGGAAGTTGATGCTGGGTCGACATCAGGCCTTACAGACTAGTCTTTTGTGTTAGATGCCGTCATTTTCACTTTGGCGACGATACAGCTCACCAATCCCCAGTGTACGATTTGTCGCAGCGACATAGCTCACCAATTACCAATATACGAGTTGTCAGAGCATTTCCATCATAGCTCTCTAGATTTGTATCTATTACCGCTTATGCCGGTGCTAGGGACCGTGTGATCATGTCATCCAAGTTGCCACATGAACAGGTACAATAAAAGCGTACCTGAGATACAACACATATCAGGAATCGTTAGATTTTTGGTATGTGCTTTAGAATAGGTTAACCAGAAGACTATACTGTGAAGTCATCTGGCTCTGTCAGTATGTCGGCACCTCTTTCCACTTCCCTTTTGTGTGTTGTAATCAACAGGCATTCACAGAAAGATGGAACGAAACCCAGTGGCGCTACCTTCAGGCAGAAGTTGCTGAAATGAAATACCGACCGGCATCTTATCGCAAGGAATCCGACAAAGCATTTGGAAGTTACGCTTGCGAGGAACCTGAACAGACACCAACGGACACGAAGAAGCTAGACCCATTTTATGGACCCTGCCGCGTTTCGGCAGGGGGACAATAATACCATAGTCTATGTTGCCACATACATATGTATATACAGAAGAAAAAGGTATGTATATCTTCGGGCTTTTCAGTTATTTTTTTCAATGACTCCCTTTTAAATATAAAGCCATGTGGGATTTTTTCCTGCCACATGTGCGACTATTTGCTTATTGCGGTTAAGATTCTATATGCTTTCTTGCTGTGTTTTGTTCAGTGAATACCTTTAATTCAAGTTCAATTCAAATGCATGAAAATTTCTATAACATATGTGATAAAGTAGTGTAATTATTTATTGATACTTCATACATATTTCAACAGATGCGATGCAAATCCCAATGAGAATGCTGTGTTGTTCTCATATTGTTCATCATTTTCATAGAATAGCTATCATTTATCGGGGGCGTGTACACATTAATATATCTTGAAGTTTCATACATTTATTCAGAAGATATAGCAAGTAAACATCGACTCTATCCAGTGTATCATTCAAAAATAAAGTATCTGCATACTCTAAACGTAGATCTATATGGTTCACTGCTGATAGAGGCCCAAATGGATACCATTTCGGCCACAACTACTATTTATAAGTGTTCCCAAGACGTGGAAATATCACAAATTGCAACTGAAGTAAATGGTAATTCACATGCGGGAACAGTTGTTGAGATTCAAATTGTAGATTTAAACTTGCACTACATGTACATTTTCCAGTGCATTGCACAACTCAATTCGCTACATTTTTATCTCCTTTCCATCTGCAGAATTTTTTTTTGGTGCATGTAATATGTAGATTTATGAGATCAGGTAGAACGCTTGCAACATTTCATGAATATTAAGGGAGTAGAAACATTTCTAAATACAGGGAAATTTTTATGTAAATGATTTGACCACCACTAGATTTTAGACTTACCACGAGAAAGCCCATAATACATAATGTTGGAATTAAACCATGACACAGATGGACAGAAAAGTGAACGAACAGACAGACAGATGGGGACCTGACCAACGAAACATACAAAAGGCACATCTACAGACTACATTCTATATTGGACAGAAGTTCCGTCGACCTGCCTTCAGTAGTTCTCAAGATATGGAAGTCCGGGGAAAAGAGGACGGACAGACGGGGTGACAACAATACCCCTTAGCCCAATCGGGATGAGGGGTAAATAGGATATGGAATTCACACCCCGTCAGTTTGAAGTCTTGTGCTTCCAAGATGTATTTAAATCTCGCCTCAAATCTGTCTTTTTGTGTATGCTATGATATTGTCTCAAAAAATCTCTAGCTGATAATGTCATTCTGTATATGTATATCATTTATGTTTCATGTATAATCTATAACTCAACTAAAATCTTATATTCTTTGAGATGTTGTTTTGCTTATTATTGTTTCTTAGACCTGTGTCTTCTGCCAATGTATGCATGGGTAATATCTTTATGTCTATATGTACACTCACAAGTTATTTTAATATTTTGCTAATATCTAATACTATAATACCATTGTCTTTGTTCACAAGTATTTACTTATCGATAGAAAATGAGATGGCTGTTTGCTTATTGCTGTTAATATTCTGTAATTTTTTGCTTTGTTTTGTTTGTTTGTTATATAAATTCAATTCAAACTCAATTCCGCCCGGTGGGGCCTCCAGAGATTGACCTGGGATGCCGTTATGCACACCGCAGAATAGGCCTCAGCTCCTCAGACAGCTTGTCGTAAGAGGCGACTAACAGAGGCACCCGTGGGGTTCCCTGGTGTGAAAATGAATAGGACCCCACTCGTGTGGTTCCCGGATGTGAAAAGGAATAGGACCCAACGTCGTGATATGAATGAAATATAGTTGAAAGCGACGTTAAATCATATTCACTCACTCACTAACTCACCCAAACTCAATTCCTTCCTGCTAACATACCATCACAGTCCAAATTTCGATAACGTGTGAGTAGTGGGATTATGAAGAAGATACATCATACATAACACATCGGACAATATTTCAAGAGATGCAACGGACAGCATTTCAACAGATGAACGCAAAATGAAAACCTTATAGTGAGATTTAGACAGATGTAATTGACAATAATGTATTCATTTTATACAGTATAACCTATTAATCGTTTTACCCCCATTATAAGTACACATTCAGGTAGGTGTTCGCATAATAACTTCATATTCATCAGCTTAATTGAGCTTCAGTCACACCTAGAATTCTAAAGACACAGTAGCAAATGTTACACCTCAAGGTCCGTTCGCCAAACGTTTCCATCAGTCATTGGAACTAATGTATGTATTATAGCTATGTTGTAGAATTGGGTTTATATCAGCTAAAACAGCTTATATCGTGCCCTCAACTCCGTATAAGAAGTCTTTGAAGCAACACGTCAAACTCCGGATTGTAGATGACTTGTTCCATTGAAGGAAATCGGATGTGGGAAATCAGGCTTCGGGAAGTCGGGCTTTATTGTGTGAGGGCATTGGTATGAGACCCATATACAGCATCTATGTTGAATCAACCCCTGACAACAGAGCTCGACGAATCTACTGTTCTTGGACTCTTTATAGCATTTGGCTGTAATTAGAAAAATATACAAAGACAAAGGTAATATAGATAAATCCGGAAGAATAACAATAGAATGTATTTAAATTTGAATTGGCTCTAATGAGGAATTTTATGTATTGACAAAGTGCTGTCTTATTCGGTTATGTATAGCTGCGTATAAATGCATAGTGTATAACAGGCGCCATACACTCGCTTATATAACAAGGAGTTAAAATTCCAATTGCCGTAGCCCGCTTAGTCCAATGGTCCCATGCAACTTAGTATAAATACTTTTTTCACAGTGTGTATTTACCTAAGTCGGTAACCAGAAACACAGCTTATTAGTTTGTTTGAAAACTGATACAATTGTGGCCCCAAATTCAAAAGAATCCGCAACATTTTTTAAAGATAAAACATATTTACGTTGAATTAATGTGCATTCTGTGCATACTGGAGTAACTCAGCATTGAATTTTGCATAATTGAATAATTCTAGGAACAATTAATCAAAAATAAATTTAAAATGGTGTCCATGAAAAATCTTGATATTTGTTATGTTTATCCAATACTCTAGGTGCAGGAAATTCACTGAAGTCGTGCAGAATGGGCCTGAAATGATCAACTTTCGTGTGAATGAATTCGATTTCCACAGATGAGTACATTAAATTCATAACACTTTTTCCAAAGTATGATGCGAAACGTAGAGAATTTGACCCAAACGACACTTCGTGCATGGTAGCATATCTAATGCTCCTACTAATCATTGAGCTCATGACCAGGATCAGGCAAATGGACCAGATTCAACCCTAAAATGATATGGTATGTTTTCCTGAAGCCAGATTTTATACATAGGTAAATCTGAGCGACAGGTGACCGACTTCACATCATTGCCACTATGAATGTAACCAGTATGCTCTTCGCCGAGGGTTTATTTTGCGCATATTTTCCAACTGGAGAAACCTCTTTTTTTCTGTGGTGACTTGAATCTCCCATGAATCACTAGCCTATGTTTATGTATACTATGATTGTATTTTTGAATTTGGTGCTAATACTGTTAAATGGAATAGGTCTTTGGGTTATAGGCGCGGATATTTGTTAATGGACGACGGCTGAATCATGAAGGACGGACCAAACGCTTGTAGTTTGCTTGGATCACTTAAACCATAGCATACATGTATTAAAAATGAAATAATGTATTAGGATCTTCAATACAACAAATTATGTTCAGTTATTCTTCCAACTTGTCATGCTGATATAGTCTGATAATTGTATTCCCCTTGGCCTAAACTGTTAGATCAGACTCGAGTCAAGGTTAGCAGAAACTTCCAGGGCACGATTATAACATATATTACAGGAAACATTACCGGTCTCTCTGTTTGTTGGAATGGATTTTATCAGGCGAGCCAGCCAAAATATTATATAAAAGCGATTCAGCGCGTCTTGACATTTTGCCCAAGCACACGTTGTCATGGTAGTATTAGTCATGTGCCATTCATAAATCGAACGAATCACTCACTGGAGTAAACTGTCTCGATGAAACGAAATACGTGTTTATCAAGAACCGCATAGACGGCGTTTTTCTATCTGCAAACTATTTTATTACGTCTGTGTACAAACCTACACGGTATTGAATACCAATCAGATGAAAATTAAAATAACAATCAGACCGGTGTTTCTGGGTGAAAGAGAGTTGTTGCTGCTGTTGTTGCTGTTGTTGCTATTGAACGAAAGACTCTCCGATCGTTGCGACCAAGGTCAAGGTCGCCCGAAATAATTCTTCTGCATTTATCAGCCGCAAGAAATTATCAAAGGTCATATTTTCATCGCGTATGAATGTGGGTAGCAAAAGCCATACTGCTGGCTTTAGGTCACACCTCTTTACCTAATTTAGAAGGTATTGGGTTCACTAAAAGGAAAAAATATGTCATATTCTCAGATTCACTGGCATGCCTCCAAGCGATTAAAAGTGGAACTTCGACTCATCCCGCTATCTTGAGTATTCTACAACTACATGACTGTAGATTTGATCAACAGATTTATGTTGTGTTTTGAGTTCAAAAAAACTGTAGGCTATACTCATCTGAACAGCCAGAACCATTTCGATAAAACCATGATCAGGCGATGTAGAATCGACCATACACGATTAACTCACGAATATTTACTAAAAAAGGAGCCAGTCCCAAGGTGTATTCCATGCCATGAAGATCTCACGGTGAAACATATTCTTATCGAATGCATAGATTCTAAGATTGTAAGTGATGCTTTTTATCGA
Organism: Hanleya hanleyi; assembly: GCA_036873755.1. Lineage (NCBI taxonomy): Eukaryota > Metazoa > Mollusca > Polyplacophora > Lepidopleurida > Hanleyidae > Hanleya > Hanleya hanleyi. The sequence goes on from JAVTVY010034572.1 coordinate 11,642, forward strand.
GCGACTACTTTGGACGATCTTTTTAGTCGGGTGACGGAGGATTGCATCTTGGGTTATTTGAGAGAAATCTGTTTGTTACATAAGTTTTAATGTGTGTATGTTTTAATGCATTGGATTACTAAGTTATTACCTTGAGTACTTAGAATTTTGTTTGATCGTCGCTTTTTACCTGAAATATTGCTGAACGCGACATTAAACCTTAATTCTCTCTCTCTCTCTCTCTCTCTCTCTCTTTCTCTCTCTCTCTCTACATGAATTGATGTATTTTTACATACGGATTCCATAATATGTGATTATATCTCGTATATCAGAACTGGTGATATTAATAAAGAAGTTGAATTTTCCTTCGGGTCAATCAGTGAAACTTCCGGTCGGGCCGTGATACAGCATCTATCAACGGGGCTGTTGGTCGCTGTCTTCCCATACAAAGGTGATAATTCTAGATATAGTGGAAAGACGATTAAATTATCGCAGGAAATTAGCCTAGTTTTATGTATACTATGATTTATTCTCTTAATTTGGTGCTAATGCTATTATATTTATTTTGTCTTTGGGTTATGGACTCGGAAATTCTTAAATGGACGATGGCTGAATATTGACTGACAGACTAGACCTTGTATTTCAGTAACCGTGCATATTGAGTCATTTCTATGTCAAGTTTATTGAATTCACACAGAAGACTTTGTTTCGTTTGGTTCACTGGATTCACATGTATAACAATTATATCTGGGAAAGATGGGGAGGGTTGAGGAATTAAACACGGGGAGGATTGAGGAATTAAACACAACATTAAAAGGGTGGTCGAGAACTATGCCGGGGTACTGACAAGAAGTCATATAACCCCACAGACAAATATTCTGACTGGATATTCCTAAAAACATCACAAGAACCAAAAGTAATTCCTGTTAAGATTTGTATTCCAGACACGCTTTTATTGTAGTTGTTCATGTGGACACTTGAATGACATGACCACACGGCCCCTAGCACCGGCTTGCACCGGCGTGAGCGGTCTCATATTTATTGTATTTTATTTTTTCAATTTGAGCTGTGCAGGATGCTAGATACACAGTCTAAAGGCACTGTGAGTCATTTATTAATTTTTGTTGTATATTCTTTGTTCGTTAAATAAAATGTTTAACAAATAATAAATTAACTTGCTGATGTGACGAATTTTTCGTCATTTCGTTCCTTCGGACAAGTAACTATTTTACTTGCATACGGTCATGTACATGACAAGCAACAAAGAGTCGAAAAAATGTGTTATTGCTCAGCTCGCTTTTGGACACTTCCTGCGATGGGGAATTTTTTTGAAACCATAAGCCATGAACCAAGTAACCGGGAAACCCAATGATATTTAAAATGGAGATGGGCTGCAGCAGTTAGAATGTCAGAATCAACCCCAAGACTATACAAGACTATGGCGTTTAGAATGTGAGGTGAGTCTCAGGCATTCCCCACCATATCAACCAAGCGTATTAGTTTAACCCTGAGCAGACCGTCCAACGTGGTGAAACTGGATGAGTGCAGCCAAGGAAAATACATCTCTTGTTCACAAAAGGGAACCAACATCGGAATCTGTCCGTGGTTTATCTGACACAGAATATCTTTCCTCAATGAAAGACCTCCGTAGATATTGCCTTCAACTGCCGATACGTTTTTCAGCAATCCCATCGACAGAGCGCAATCCCATAAACAGAAGTCGACTTGAACCTCAATACAGCGACTATATCATGCAGGCGTCTCATCCATATGGCTACCTGCGACGAGTCCTCCGTATGGCTACCCTACCTGCTCCCATCACGGAAGATTGCCCTATTACCCTGCAAAGGCTGCGACGATGGCAGAGCGGGAGTCTGCCACCCCCAAACCATCAACCAAGTGAATAGGGGGCTAAAAACCCGGCAGCTCCTATAGATAGGACTCTTATTTGACTCGCCCACATACAGCGTGCCCTCTTAAAACCTCCGGCCAAGGAATTCATACATCACCAAGTCGTGATGGAGCAATCTAGCCTCATACAAGGAAAAGAGTCCATGCGATGTGAAGCCTGTATGTAGATCGAACACAAAAGTTTCCCCCGCACCTCCCTGCAGCTTGGTGAATGGGGGGGGGTCTTAACACAGAATAATCGAAAAGGAGGAGTATGGCGCTCTCACACCCCTCAAACTAACTTTCGTGACAAACTGTGAAGGCTTGATGAACCTACATGTATCTACTGGTGTGGTGAATTAAGACCCTATAAGTAAGATGAAGTTTTGCTTTCATACAAAAGGCATGGCTAACATGAAAGTCGCTTGGTGTACTGTACTAAATTGGAGCGATATGCAAGAGGCAAGACACGCACCTCTTTGAAATTGTTCAAAATAGAATTTAGTACCTGTGCTATGGGGTGAAACATGACCACTGATATTGCCCTTTGGGTTGAATAAGAGGTTACTTACGTCTAGATATAGGTCTATGCTTATAGGCATTTCCATCCATACACAATAGGCCGGCGACCAGGAGCACAAGTAATACAGTCCACATCTGCATATTCAAACTCGCAAGATAATCCAGCTAAAATGCAAGCAGATAAAATCAATTATGGACTACACATGCGCACAAGAAACACCTAATGTCTCTCGACAAATACAGTTTATTGTTTTGGTGGACGTCAGGTATTACAGGTTAGTTTTCCTGGGTATTCTTGCATTCGCCCGTTTTACCCCATCTTGAGGCGTTTACTCCATCAGACATCCACGATGCTCATGCATTAACATCAGATGAGTTGTTTGAGCTGATCTGTCATACGAGTTCCCAAGCTAGCGTATCTAATTCCCTTTAAGCCGGTGCTAGGGGCCGTGAGGATAATTCATTGTCTCCACATGAACAGCTGCAGTAAAATCACGGCTGAGATACTAATGCTACATCCGCGAATCCACCGAATTCTCGGGTCTGAATGCTCGGTGTCGACGAATGCTTTCCTAAAGAGTCATATGGTTGCTTTTTAGTCGCCAGACGTCGTCAATTTTTCACCCTTCTTGCATATCGCTCAAATTTATTACCTGTATGATAGGATTTTGCTGATGGACTGTTAGATCCGAGGCCTGCTCTCGGTACATGTCTCTCGGCAAATATATGTAGGTTTATTGTTTTAGTGGGAAATTTAATCCGTACGACGTCGGGTATTAGATGTTAGTTTTCCTGGGTTTCTTGCGTTTACCAGTTTTACCCCATGTTGAGGCGTTTACTCCATCAGACGTCCACGATGCTCATCAGATTAGTTGCTTGAGCTGATCCGTCAACACAGCTCCCGAGCTAGCGTATATAATGCCGCTGAAGCCGGTGCTAGGGGTCGTGCAGTTACTTCTTTGTCTCCACATGAACAACTGCAATAAACGCGATGCTGAGATATTAAGGCTACATCCGAGAATCCACCGAATTATCGGGTCTGAATGTTGCGTCGACGAATGTTTACCGGTGGAGTCATGTGGTTGCTTTTTAGGCGCCAGACGTCGTCAATTTTTCTGCCCTCTTGCATATCGCTCCAATTTACATGTACGGTCGTCCAGCCTCCCGAGTGTTTAAAATTACGGTCAAATTGCATTGTGCGTTTTCAAATAACAAAACATATAAGGGAAGTGGGAAGAGGTGCCGAAATACTGACAGAGCCACATGACTTCATAGTATAGTCTTCTGGTTAACCTATTCCAAAGCCCATACCAAGAATGTAACGATTCGTGATATGTGTTCTATATCAGGGACGCTTTTATTGTACCTGTTCATGTGGCAACTTGGATGGCATGGCTACACGGCCCCTAACTCCGGCATGAGCGGTATTAGATTCAAATCTAGAGAGCTATGATGGAAATGCTCCGACAACTCGTATATTGGTAATTGGTGAGCAGTGACAACTCGTACACTGGGGATTGGGGAAAGTAATACATCAATTTACCCCAGGTAAAATTATTTTTGGTATTTTTGCAGACATTTTAGCCTTCAAATTCTTATTGTGTCTGACAACATTTTCATCGCGTACAACCAGTTTGTGCTGCATGGTCATTCGAGTCTCGCATCAGGAATCATCTTGAGTTAGTAGACGCTTGTTTCCTTCGCTTTTACTAAATTTGTGCATTTTAGGGAAAATGACGATGTCTAAGTTATAATAATGATGTTATTGTTGCGGATATTTTGATGTTTTATCTAGGTTTGTTAGATTAAAAACAAAATCCACAGATGAAGATCACGCCTGAAATGATATTTTGAAGATGTTTTCATCTTGAGAAATTCATTGTCTTCTTGTTATATAAACGTCCATAAAATGTTCGGGGCCATTGTCGATGAATGCACTTCCAGAAAATTAAATCAGCTAAAAAAAATAATACTTCCGAAAAAAATTCTTTTCCGGGAGACAAAATAGTACAGGGAAATAGTTCATTTGCGGAAGAGCAACAATGCAGCATTATCATTGAACGCAAGACGGTCACATTTACAAAACTTTCAAAACGTATGTGTTTGTTGCTGGAGACCTACCTTTCCGGTGAGTGTGAGTGCAAATGCAATTGCCGTATCTTTGTTTGATGATCAAGACATGGTTGGACAATTGAGGCATGGCTGAGAAAAATGCAAAAATCTGCCCACCTTTCGCGGGTCTCCTCATGCAATGCAGGTCAACCTGACTGTAGGCCTCCAGAATCATACACATACGATTTACATTTGTTATATGGGCCTATCCTGCATTCAATGCATGCTTATACAGGCATATCACCACCTATGAGGTAATTATTTTTATTGATTGTTACATATGTCAAACTGATGCACTGCAAGAAAAAAACAAAGGCACATATAACTTGGAAGATACTGACCAATATGCAGGAGGAACTTACTTTTGCTGGGGTGTTTACTTATTAAATATATATTAGGTTTTGGATCTGATGCATTGCATCATGAGCAAATAATATCCAATTTTTGGATATTGACAGACTGTATGCTTCTACATTCTCGAAATCACGACTGAAAAATGATTAGCATTGTGTGGATAAATATTTCGACATATATTTATTCATGTGAGCCTCAGGAATGGCAGTTCCAAGGTCCAAAGGCATATATAAGTTCAGAGAACATTTACACGTAATCAACCAGTAAGACATAATATAGAGTATGTAATGTTGCAACCAATAAAATCAACCAAAAATGAAATTAAACCAAAAGATGCTCGTATGAAGGAATTATGAGGATTTTCACCTGGAAAGTACAAGTTCTTTTGGTGTTTTAATACTACAATTCAGTGGGGTAGTTTCAAGCCTGGTAGTTAAAGATTTTCGGAGAAGAGGGGTGTTCCAAACGTTGACTTTGTCAATAATCGTACAGTTTAACAATAAAATTCTGATAATTCTTTACCTGGCACAATGACTCAGCTGATTTCTAGAACAAACAAGTCTTCACACTGCCGTTGAAACAGCTCACCTTTATGTACGTGGATTAAAATTGCAGTATTGCAATTACCGCTAACTTTTTGTCTAAGGCGAATTGCTACGCACCTCTCAGTTTCTCCTATGTGAGTGTCTTTACAACTAGGGCAAATACATTTTCTTCTCTGAAGAGCTTACATTTTGTTGCTAAATTTGGATGCTTGTCTGCTGATTATTTGATTCAAAATAAGGCCAAATATTTCCAAAAAGTCGGTGATTGAGTTTCAATTTTAGCCAGCCTTTATTGGAGAGTAGATGGCTTATATTGAGAAATTTAAAACAACAAAATTATTTCTTGATTGTGTAAGATTGATTGAATAGTCGGGAAAAATTTTTCATTCACCTTTAAATGGCACCTTTACGAGCTTTTATTCCATCGTTCACTTAACATGCCTTGGAAGATACCATCATCTGTAAGATATATACACTGCGATCTGGATTTGTCAGTAATATTTCTGTGTGAGAGGGGTTGTGCTGTCACACTTTGAACAATGGGGTGGCATTTTTAAAGCCGGTGTGAACTGCATCGTTTGCATAGTTCATACAGTCACATTTATTTTCTTGGAGAAATTGTGAGTGTGTCAGTGCATTCCATTTAACTTTATGAGAATCATGTCTGTACCTGTATAGTTTATATTATTACAAGGGCAAAGATATTAAAATGTGGTATTTCAGGTGTAATTTAAGTGCAAAAAATAGTTTTATTTTGGGTTGTCATTGTGGGGATGAAATTAAAAAGCTCAAGGTGCACAGTAGGGAGACCAGAAAAGGATAACGCATAGAAAAGTCGGAAAAAGAACGGATCCAGCGAAGACTGAAGAATTTCGTAAGGCCGTAATCTTGTAACAGTATTAGTTTCATCGAAGTTCCCAATAAAATGAACTAATTCAATCACTTTCCTACAGATCATTAATATAGCCAACACGAAGTCTTTGTGATTGTAGTTTTGTGACTTGTAAACATGGCGGAGAATGAAGCGCTTGAAAAAGTGTAAATTTACACCCAAATTGGTGTTAGTCCTGATACAAGCCATTTACACGCCGTCGATTGGTTACACCTCACTTAACATTTTATATAAGTTGGAATACAATGACCAAGTATATATTCCAGTACACATTTCAACCCCATGAAAACTAATATTGAGTCTAAATTAATCGCTCAAGAAAACGGACGGAGGTTTATGCAACTCGGGATGCTATAGTTTCCTCAAAAATGGACCCAGTGTTAACTCGGTTATGAAATCGTACACCTTCGCAACTGGATTATAATTAACATCGACATCTTGTAGTATCCTTCAATGTAACTTGTAAATTTAGGCTATGCTCTATGGAGATCAGTGATGATCTCACCATATTTGCCATATATGTAAAAGTAATGCGACTTGAGTGAAAACAAAATTGTTTCCTTATTTTACTTTTTTGTTTGTTTTTTACTTTTGTGTGTGGGTGTGTGTGTGTGTGTGTGTGTGTGTTTTCTTGTGGTTTTACCGCCGATCTATGGAATACAAGTGAGGAATGAAACACCTACACGTATTGAAGTAGAATTGGCTGGATTTCCTTTTTTTTTAATGGCGTTTGGCAATGTAAGTCTGGTCATTTCACACATTTGGGGCCGGGGTAAAGGAAATTTAAACCTGCCGGAATGCTAGTCCACCTGCTGTCTTATACCTAGGTAGGACTTTCCGACGAATCGAAGAATTTCGACCAGTTGTTCTCCCTATCGAAAAACAGTGCCTGGAAGACACATTCTTTGGGCTGTCGTTCCTTCACACTGGTCTAATATGAGCCTGATCTTCATTTCTGATAATTACAAATTTACCTCCTACAAAATTACAAGCGTCTAATCCGTCATCCATAATTCAGCCATCGTCCATTAGAGAATATCCGCGTCCATAATCCAAAGACCTATTCCATATTCCATATAACAGTATTAGCACCAAATTTAAAACGACAATCATAGTATACATAGTTATAGGCTTGTTTCTTGCAAGAGAGAAGCGGTCAACAGTTTTCAATGAAGCCGGCAAGACATCATGATGTTCCAAAAATATCAAATCCGTATCGCTGATCAGTATTCTTAATCCATAATATTCATTGTAAAGTCGTCATCTAAAGAATGATGTATCTCAGTCACGCTTTGATTGTGACTGTTCATATGAGTACCATGAGGATCTTGAAGTACATGAGTTCAAAACTTATACGCATAACAGGCTTGTGAGATAAGGGAGGTTTATTCACAGTTAAGCGCACTTCTGTTAACGAAACACACACTTGTGTGACATAGCAACACGAATCTCATTATAATTTACTAAACTGTTCGTTTGTTTATTTGTTACAAGCGTCTGGTCTATTCATAATTCAGCCGCTGTCCATTAAAGAATATCGGCGTCCATAATCCAAATTTGTTTCGCCTACAGTTTTGGTCGATATACGACGAAGCTTCGTAGTGACGATACTGGTGTCAATGAGGATAACCTAAACCAAAAAAATAAAAAAATAAATCCCACAGGAGCATTTTATGGTCATTGGGGTGGGGACTTTTTCTTGGGTGGAAGGCTAATGCGGTCAGAGAAGATGACAAACCCTATCAAAAACGGGAGCCACCGCTCAACGCGAGCCGGGAACATAAAACATACGTTTTACATTTTACATGTGTAGGTCCATATCAAGGTTCTGGTTGAAGGCAATGAAACTTTGTCAGGATAGGTGCAGGATCATCGGTTAAAAAAAAATAATAATAAAATGGAGCCCGAGAACGTTTTGGTTAGATGACCATAGAGAACCTTTAGCAAGATATCTATGTGATGAGAATGATTTAAGATAGCAAAAAGTCCAAAAGGGCATTTCAAGCTCACGGATGATTTCAGAAGCGGGTTGAAGAGGAGAGGGGACTGGGAGGATATTTCAGGCCTACTAGGCGTCGAGAAGATTGTGCATATCTTCTCACAAAACTGTACATCTATTTACATATACGTGAATATCCGTCGAGGGGACTTTGCATGGTCTGAGCATATTTTCGGCCCACGTTAAAAATGTAAAAAAAAAATAGGAATAGTTAAAATTGACTCATTTGTAAAATATCTTGAAAATGATATACCTGAAATTGAATAAGTCACTGTCGATCGACGTTTTATTAATGCAGATTGCTAAACCTATTGTATTAAACACCATCAATATTTCAGTAATCCAGCAATCTTCGTCGACCAATTACATAACATTACAACAAATAATACTGAACAGGAAAGTGGATATTCTGCCGAGTTTCTGAAAACTAATCAACCTCGCGTTCACATTCTGGAGTGCATCTGCTTAAATAAATCTGCTCTCTTTACCCGTCCGAAGGATGGGTTTTAGGTTAGTTGATTTAATTCAGTGAATATTAGCTGCGTTCGATACAATTCAACAATGACTTGAAGAAAAATAACAGAAGCTTGTAAAACTCAACAGTAAATATTGTATGCAATTATTATGTGTGAAATACACATAAACCATAGTCCGTGAGAAAGGAATATTTTCATGATTATCAGCATATATCACAAAATACAAAACAACAAACTGACACTTACACGAGCGTAATATTATATAATGTCGTCTTTCAGACTGTTACGTTGACGTGGATGCTTTATTGAACATGTATGCTACTCATATCTTGTTACATAGCCGAGTAAATACAGGATAGTCCATGAATCAGATGACAACATCGTTTGAAATATGTCCTGGTTCAGGTCAGACAAAAATATGCCGCTCAATGGCCTGCCGTTCATTGGTAGACGTAGTAGGGCTTCTGTACCTGCTATCTAATAGAGGCACCTGATGCGTAGGGCCTATCTGATTTTTCACTCTAAAATTGCCCTAAAGCAGAGACAACCGGATGTAAGTGATGCTCCTTATAAGTGATATCCTGCTAATTATAAACAAATTGCAATACATGTAATAGGCATGTATGACAATAATTTGTATTCGATAATAAAATTCGAAAAGGAATGTACTCTACTAGAAATTACTAGTGTCGATTTATACCACACCTCAACCATTAATGATACACCTGTCAAGACAGTTCGGCACGCGAAATTACGACACGTGACATTGCAGAAATCGACATTTCATCACAATGTGTATACGGCGGGTATGGAATTTCGACACCCGACAATTCGGCAGCTTTATTTCACTAGCTATATTATGTTTAAATCAACCTCGCACATACGCTTAGTCTGCATTTCTCACATTTGTTTTCTTTTCCCGTCCGACGGATGAGTTTTACGCTAGTGGTTACAATGAACTAAAGCTTATGCAACATCCAAATAAAATTGTGCCGGGAAGGGGGTGGTAAACGTTAATTTCAGCTGAGTCGGATCAACATATTCGCGTTAATACAGCACCCTGGATGAAAGGTATATCCTCCATACAAACTCGAATCTATATAATACACATTCTTACTGTACCAATGATTTTCTACCAAAAAAACAAGGCTTCCAATCCCACGAACAGGACGTATGACTGTACATGAACAGAAGCAAAATCTGTTAAACCTGAGACGATAACGGAACAGTGATGTCAAAAGCTGGACCATTGATCTGCGCCTGGGACGAGTATAGAGGGATATGAAACGCGGCTCCTCTCTTTGAACTAGGGTTTGTCTCGCTAATTGATATGTTAATGAGTGATTAGTGATTGGTTAATTAGTACGCCTCGTCACTGATTGGCTTTTGTGCGCAAAAGACCGTCACGTGTGCTTCGCTGCGAGTCCCGCCCTGTTTCGCTGGTCAATGCTGGGCGAATACACGTGCTTGTCAACTAGGCTCCATTAACGTGAACGCCAGTCAACTCAATTTAGGCCTAGATTGGTGACCAAAAAAAATCCTTTACAGCTTAACGAGTGGCAAAAGGAATACATCATGCAAACGACAAGAAACAAAACTAGTGCACGGAGAAAAAAAATCTAAAAAAACAAATGACCCAAAAGAGTAGTTCAATCACAAAAACGTACAAGAATTGTGAGATTTGTTCAGAATTCTAGATATTTGCCATTTTTACGATTTTCACGAGCAAATATTTACAAAAACGAAAATGGAAAATTAAAACATTTTGCGTACTGTCAATGACATGCTTGCATATTTTGTAAAAACTAGCACAGATATACTTCAAAGATTGAGATAAATGAGAAGTTTGATCACAAAGAAGGAAAAAAATGAATTTTTCCTTGCCGCTCCATCCGCTCAGTTATCGGCAGCGCAGAGCGGTCGAAAGTTGTCATGAAAATATGCATCTTTTCGATGAAAATCCCTCAAAAGTTTTTTCTCTCAAAATAGTACCCGTCTCGATCAAATAATCTGATGCCAATTGCTGCAGAAGAACGTCCATAGATCTGGTAAAATCTGGAATGAATTCGTGACGAAAACTAGGCGATGCAAAGGCTCACGCGCGTACAGCGGGAGACCTGGCAGGCGAGACATACATTCAACGTGAGCTCGCGGCGGCGCCTTTGATATCGGGGTACGTTTCATATCCCTTTAATATTCGTCCCAGATCTGCGCTCAAACGTGAGGGGTGAGGAGTGAATAAGGAGAGGCTCGCTGACGTTTGACCTACTTATTTCTTAGTGAGAGCCATTGGTGAGAAGGAAGGAAGGAAGATATAATCCTATATCTGGCGGTCTTATTTCGAAAAATATATATTACAAGTAGGCTTGCATTCATTGTTGAGCCGCCGTTAAACCACACATAATTGCAATAAAGATATATCTACAAACATCATGCCTCTGTGGTGTCTGTCACGGGACCCATTTCTTGATAAACTGTTCTTATTTTGTGTAGCAATAAGTTTTTCAGTTTGTCTTGTTTTTTAAATAGATGCTTTCCAACACGGATATGTATTGTATATACTGTTTTTTATCAATAAGATCAATAAGGAATGGTATTTTCTTGTGTGAAAGATATATCATAAATAGTTAGTATGAATCTTTCTGTCATGAAGCGTTTTTGCTTTTCACTAATTATTGAATCAAGTACTTTTTGAATTCGATCTACAATGGCAATTTAACAAATCTTAAAATCAACATTTAGAAGAGTTATACGTGAAAAGATCTATGGCGTTACCTTTCGTAACTTGTGTCTAATTCCGCTTAACCCGAGGCTAGGGGCCATATGAGCCCATGTACTTCAAGATCCTCGTGGTGCTCATATGAACCGTCACAACCAAAGCGTGACTGAGATACATCATTCTCTAAATGACGACTTTACAACAAATAGTTTGGATTGAGAATACTGATCAACGATACGGATTTGATATTTTTGGATCATCATGGTGTCTTGCCGGCATCATTGAAAAGTGTTGACCGCTTCTCGCTTGCAGGAAACTAGCTGTTGTTTATGTATATTATGATTGTCTTTTTGAATCTGATGCTAATGTTGTTATATGGAATATGGAATAGGTCTTTGGATTATGGACGCGGATATTCTTTAATGGACGACGGCTGAATTATGAATGACGGACCAGACGCTTGTATTCTTTAAATTCGCTCATAGTTAAGGGTCCTTCACATGATAGTTTTCCCGATGTCTGCTGAGCTTGTTGCACTGCGTCACAAGAATGGGACGTCATCCTTCCTGCTCGTGAGTGAATAATCTCTATATTTTTCGATGTCTTGACCAATCAGCTCATGCCAATAACGTGAAACATGTTATACTTATTTATTCATAACTTTGGAACATCAGTTCTTATCGCAAATATTCAAATAATAGCATAGATAAATTTGAAATAGATGAAAACATTTAAAAAGATGAGGCACACTTATTTATTTCTACATATGTAAAGGGTTGTTTTCTCTGATGAATCTAAAAAGCGTAGTAACAATGAACGGGGAAAACGAGCAAAAATTAGAAAGGAATGGGTATATAACGATTTTTTTTTAAATTCACTTCCACCAAGCTGGATGACTTATAGCCCAATGTAAAGTTATCACTTTAAACCAATGTAAAGTTATCACTTTAAAGTTATTACAAAGCAATTGCTTATCAATTGGTCGCCACTTGTTAGATAAACATGCGTGGTGCTGAATTGACTATCTCATCACAAGCGTCCGACCCGTCGTTCATAATTCAGCCGTCGTTTATTAAAGAATATGCGCGTCCATAATCCAAAGACCTATTCCAAATTCCATATAACAGCATTAGCATAATGACGTTTTGTCTGACAGTTCATTTTGAAAGCGTAATTTTTGCGATAGAAAGAAATATTTTTATCACTTATTTTCACGAATTTTTACAGTTGATTATGAATTGATATATTAGGCGGAATAACCATTTTCGAATTTTGGAAGTCTGTACGGGATGTTAGAGTGCTTATTTTTTGACTAACAACAACGACTCACACAACCTAATTCCAGACATGATATAAGACCGGTGTGATAGAAACGGTGGTCCCCAGAGACCAGTGTCCGGTCTCTTATGTTTTACCTAGGGCGGGATCCAAGTTACCCTCTTCAGATGTCATTGTCCGGGCTGGGTTAAAGCATAGCAAGCGGACACTCATATCTGAGCGACCACCGTTTCTGTCACACCGATACGGTTAAAACGGGATCAATAGGAACAACGGCGTATGTCCACAAAGAAAACTAAATAACATTGTGGTATCCGGAAGATTCAAAATGTCAACAGAACATTTCAACTACCAGCTAAGATCATATGACGAAAACAAGCAGAGATAATGTCTAACACCAGGTTAGGAAATGCAGCGCCACGGATCAGGGACTAGTGTGCCTGTCGGAAGATCACAGGGTCAAGGTTGATATCTACTACATGTATAAGTGTTTTAATATATGATCATTGTGTAGGGTTCAGTAAGCACCCGTGTGTTTATTAGGAGTTACTTCCTCAATCATCCGAGATGACGGTCTAGACAAGTGTCTACCTTTGAACGCGATGAGCATGACGAGATATTTATTTTTACTTTATTTATTTTTTAATTAGAAGTAATTGGATCCTAATATATGTCGGCATATATTTTTGAAGAGAAACGCAGAGAGACAATGATGTCCATCTCACAGTAAACCATTCTTATCGACTGTATGGATTTTAAGATTGTAAGAGATTCTTTTTATCAAGCGACTTCTTTGGAAGATCTTTTTAGTCGGGTGAGAGATGACTGTGTCTTCAGTTATTCGAGAGAAATCGGTTTGTTACATAAGTTTTAATGTGTGTATGTTTTAATGTGTTGGATTTCTAGGTTGTTGGCTGAGTACTTAGAAATTTGTTTGATCGTCGCTATATAGATGAAATAGGTAACGGTGCGCTCTAACTTGCTCTATAATCGATGTAAATGTGCATTACTGGATTGGTATCTTTTTGGCATCAAAAATAAGCGATGCAATGTTGAATCCGAAAACGATTCTTTGATAGACCAATCTGGCTAATTAGATTCATTCTTGAGTATTTCGTTATAGGGTTTGTGAATCTCCGAAAATTTCCCCTGTCTTTGGTCGACAGTCTATCGGCGTTGTGGTTTGCATAATGTTCCATTTCTGGTGGCCTTTTATTAATTGATGCAGATTCATTGAAACGCAGAGGGGGGTGAAATATGATTTAATCTGTGGAGAGTGATGGTTATATAATCTTTTCTAATACAAAAACTGTTTGAGAGAGAGAGAATTAAAGTTTAACGTCGCGTTCCAGAATCTGTTTGATCACTTTTAGTGATGTGCTGTCATTCCAACCCTAATGTCACTTGTTGGCATACAACGCCACAGTATACTTGTCGCGAGAGCTTATACCGCAGAAACGAAGAAATGATACCATTTCCAGCCTCTCGGACTCGCAGTCCAGGAGAGTGGAAGAGGCAGAAATGGCTCACTTTAACATTTTTCATCATTCAAACTTGACCGTGTAGTTATCACAAAGATTGCTCACAATACTGTCCTAAAACAATTGAGAGCTGCCTTTCTGGCAGAATGGGGAGGATTTGACCATTAGAAATGTTCGGACTGTTTATTATATTTCCTGTCTTTTTTCTTCTGGGCTCATGGAACAAGGAAAGTAATATATAACATACATCAAAACGAATGTCCTCTTCTTCTGTCTCTTGGATTTTCGTTGTTCGACCCGAGAGAAGAGAAAAACGGCATAAACGCTCAATTTGTTTTGTTGCGCATTCTGTTTCGTTAATGTTTCTTTGTTTTATTTCTTGTTTTCTCTCTCTCTTCTTTTTTTTGTGCTTATGTCTTTCCTCGGATAATCAATCTCTTTACAGTCGACCTATTTCAGATATCATTTACTGTCAGGGTTACAAAGGAAGTAATACATGTAGATGCAAACTTCAAAAGTAAATGAGTAAATAGTGCGATTATTTTATTGTGTGAACAAAAGATATGAGGATACAATGTGTGTACATATACTATAGTAATAATACTTGTCCAGTGAACAATTGTCCCTTTGAATTGTATATATGTGTAGGTATATGTCTGTGTTTATATTATGTGTGTAGAGTATCTTATATAATGTGTGTATGTATGCGTGTGTATATATATGTAGATTTACGGAGATGGTTCATTTAAAAACATTGTTCACCAGCCAGGCGAGTATCTATATTGTTATTGCTCAATCCTTGTTCATTGCTGTCGATTAGCCATTTTTTTTGTTCAATATTTCCTTTACGGCTTCCGCAAATTTATTATTGATATTTCTTCTATGGGCAAACCCAGTAGGCCCCTATCATGTATGTAACTTGTGGGTGCTATGTAACAAAAAATGGCATCATGAAGAATAAAAGCCCACTGGCTGGGACAACCTGCAAAACTTGAGAAACATGTCTCTCTAATGACCCACAGACATTGCTGAAAAGAGGGTATAATAACATGCGATGTACATGTGAAGAAGTCCATTGTATATCACCATTTCTCTTACTGAAGAAGTATGTAAAGTATAGTATGAAGTACCTGTACATCATCAACGCAGCATTCAAGGTCCTCATCTTTCGAGTCCATGGAACACTTGTGAGAGTCGGTGAATCGTGTATATGCGTTAGTAGGTGTAAATTATTTATGTCAGTGACGCGGAAATTCTTTTATGGACAACGGCTGAACATTGAAGTTTGGGTCGACATCTGCTATACACTCTATACATTTGAAGCAATACAATGTTCCAGAACGTCATCCTCCCCACAGCGCATGCTCCATTTCGCAGGCTCATTTGGCATCAGACTACAGTTAATCCCTTCCGGTTCAGTGCCCACAACCTACATTGTTTAGAAATTTGAGAGCAGATATTTATGGATTTTATGAACTGCGATTTTTCAGCATTTCTGATACATCTGATATTTCAATTTGCAGATGTCTTCAAACTGTACTTCCTGGTGTTGATTTGGGCCACTTTGGAAAAGCATGGTGGATGGAGACATGATCAGTGAAGGGTGAGAAGGCTCCTTGTTTACAAATTGAATGACATTCTGTAGCACCAATCAGCTGTCAGTGGCGGCAATTTGAAATTTCCATCGTCAGCATCTGTCAAGACTTCCACTGGTAATGTCCCACAACGTAAATATTGACATGCCAGCTGGATTTATGCATTGTGAATTTTCTGGATTTTCGTCGATTATTAACGCTGATACATAACAATTAACGGAATTAATAGTGGGCTGGTGCCATTTACCATCCCTGCCTCAATAGCGGAAGTTGACCTTGTCTACGGTGCTATGACGTATAGGGGAAAACCAACGAACGCACGATTCAGTTTGAATCCGGCCGAACAACTCCAGGGAGGTAACACTATTGATAGTGAGACTCTGCAGGTGGTGATATTCTTTATTGCGGAGTTGATTCATGCTTGTTCTTATGATTTCATTGAGGGATGGGCAATCTTTGCATATTTTATTGGAGTTTTGTCTTTTTGCATGCTTGGCTATCCTCTTTGCCGCAATTACAGAAAACATACTGTATATTTTAGGTCTAAGACACACAAACTTCGCTGCACGTGTATCTCCAGATCCATCCTCGTCATTCTCGAGTAGTTCCATTATTACATGTGCTGGTCATCTAGCCACGATGTGTTACTGGAACACTAGTTTGGTGTGAAGAAAGTCATGTCTCTCTTCTGTTGCCTTGATATCTACATATATAAGTGTTTTAATATTCGACAATTAGATCATTCGGTGCGATCCAATAAAGGGTCAAGTCCAATTGATGAAGACGCTTTTTCGTTGCCTTCGAAATTGGCCGAGAAAATTCCCGGCTGAAAACGCGAAGACAGAATCGGGACCCAAGCGAAGTGTCCAAGGTTCCTCCGGGTTTTATCTCGACCGAAAAGTATCGGTTTTCGAGACGAATACAAATTTTGTAGGTGATCTCGAGTTTCGGTTTCTATAAACCCGTGTACTGTTATCATGTTTCTGAACCTCTATGAGACTAACATATTGTTGTGTGGGTAATATACTTTGTGACCACTCGTCTAAAAAATGGAATTTTGACCACGGATTAAACGCAACATCAAAAGGATGGTGGTAAATGATGCGACGTACTGACAAGAAGTCATTTGACCCCACGGACAAATAAACTGAATGCATATTTCAAAAACATCACAAGAATCAAAAGTAATACCTTTGATGATTCGCATCCCAGCCACGCTTTTATTGTAGATGTTCATGTGGACGGAGTATCAGGGAAGAGAATTGAAAACGAAGTTTTTTATGTTATTCAACAGTTAATATGTTTGAAAGGAAATGTCAAATCAGTTAGATATTCCCTGAATAATACTAATGCGTAAATTAATGTGTTCCGTAAAATTATTCCGAATCAAACATCGTTTCAGTAGGAAAATATCTATGAATGTTGGAGGAAAGCGTTCTGCGGACTGTAACAATCAGGAGTATCGTATTTCACAGCAGTCTATTTCCCACTGTCGATCTGTGAAACCAAATTCATTCTGATAATAATACTGTTATAATATAATAATAATAACAGTTTGCCGACACACCCGCCGTGCGGCGATCAGCAAAGGTATGAAAATTTTCCAACCTAACAAGTTTTAGCAAATTTTCTGAGTTTAAATCAGATTAAACCAATATAATGGATACTTTTTTTGACTAAATATATATGGAGTAAGTAGCCTGGTGATTAGGTATATGGCAGGTTGCACAATGTATTTTTAACAGAAATCAAGAGAAATATTCCATCACATGTATAGCCGGACGGTTTATCGGGCATATTCAAACAATTCAATCGGAGAGAGGGAAATATCTGACGAAACCTGGTCCCATAATTTTCTTGCATGATAGCAAATATATTATATATAGTCGCCTCCCATTCTGGTATGCTTCCAGGAGGGCTCTTGGAAGTATGGAATTGCAGGATTTATTTCAATGCAGCGTCCGGGTGTATTTCTTCTAAAGCTATTTTAATTACAAAAGCATGTTATTTCGGTCAAAATAAGAACGTTTTATTATCAAATCGGTAATTGTTCATCCTTCCAATACATAAAGTGCAGAGAATGCGATGTCAGAACAAGGACTGGAGATTTTTGGGTGGAATGATTCAGTTTCAATCTAAATCATTAGGTGTGCTTTGAGCTTTGATTAACATTATAAGCAATATTTTAAATTAAAACTCAAAACAGGAATTAAATACATGTACGTATCCACTCTCAACATGCACAGTATATTGCTTCCTGATAACATATCATTACTAACCAGCGTATGTAGATTTCTATAATATAGATGGCAAAGTAGTGGAAATATATAGTTGATAATCAGACGATACAAAATACATTAGAACATATTACAACAGATATTGATAAAACGGCAATAATTTAATCCTCTTGTATTAACTGTTCATTATTTATTTGTTCCCCATTATGAGTACACATTCAGAGAGGTTTTCATAAAATAACTTAACAAATATTCAAGTACGCTTACCATTCAGAATTCTGAGCACTAACTAATGCATGTCACACCACAAGACCCGATAGCCAGAACTTTGTCATCATAGAAATACATCTAATGTAACAATATATATTATCAGCTCAAGTCTAATATTTTGGACTTTTGTCACTTAAAGTAAACATTTGTCATCAATTCCGCGAACGAAGTCTTCGAAACAACATTGCTGAAGTTCAGGATTGTAGAGAACTGTGCCGCAAAATGTTCCATTGACGGAAATCGACTTGGGGACAATCGGAAGGATTTTATTGTCCTCGCATTTGTGACTGAGCGCGCTATATCTCTCTTTCCCACAACACCGAGTCTTGTTAAAGATGACCCTGTTCTTGATCACTCCATCACAACAGAGCTTGAATAGCCTACTGTATTTCTTTCCATTACATTTGGCTGTAAATAGATGAAATTAAAACATAGAATGCTTTTAAAATTGATTTGTTATATGAAGCATTTATGTGTTGCCAAATATTCATCTAATCCAGTTATGTATGTTTACATATATGTTTAAGTTTATTGTGTAAATTCTGGGACGAGTATAGATATTTTGATATTCGTCCCAGGTAAATTCAATAAATATCTTATCAGCGCTGACCAATCGTAAATGATGTTACTTCCATCAATTGAATTTCGCGTTCAATGACCCTATCCCATGATATTATAATAACTTTCGAACACGTGATAACTTGCTCTGTGGTAATCCCGCTAAAGGTTCAATCACTTTTTGACTATAATCAATTAATTAAAATCTTAGATTGAATGAAATTTTCTTTTACCAACGTCTTGAAGAGCAATTCAATAACCAACAGTTGTGAACAACCAGAGCTAAAAAAAAAGGCAGAATAATAGGCGAATTGGCTTCTAAAGAGTGTTCTTAAGTGATTAAATTATTGTAATCCACTTGTTGTCCAGGTGGGCAGAGAGGATGACCTCCTCCAGTTTTTCAGTGGTTGGAGTTACATGTAGACAGCCGTCACAGCAGTCACTAAAACCAACTTATGTTATGTCAACGAGTGGTATTTATGCTGAGATCATTGAATACTGTTGACCGCTTCTCTCTTGCAGGGAAACATCTTGTTGGGTTTTGGGGGTTTTGTTTTCCTGCCGTACTCATTTGGAATTGGTGCTAACTCTCATACAAGATAGGTCTTTCGATTATTCACACGAAAGAATTCCTTTCTACTATTGCACGTTCAGACTGTACAAGCGTCTAGTCCGACACTCAAAATTCAACCGTCGTCCGTAATTCAAAGAACTAATCCATATAACAGCATTGGCACCAAATAAAAAAAGATCACAGTATACATAGATATTGGCTAGTTTCTTGCAGGAGAGAAGCAGTTTTTAATAATGCCGGCAAGACATCGTGATGTTCCAAAAATATCAAATCCGTATCGCTGATAAATATTTTTTATCCATATGATTTTCTTTGTAAAGTAATTATCTAGAGAATGATGTATCTCATTCATGCTTGGATTGTGGGAGTTTCTATCAACACCATGACGATCTTGAAGTATATGGGTTCATACGGCCACTAACCCCGGGTTAAGCGGAATTAGACACAAATTATGAAACGTACCACCAGATCTATGTTCTATAAATTTCTGCAATAACGTTTAGTGACGCTGAATAATATAGACACATTTCACACAGGATCTAGCAAATACTACTAGGCGTGATATGTATACGCCATATACAGGTCCTATTGTCCAGAAAGGAGTAGTTTACGATGTTGAAATTGTAACTATCTCTCTTGACGTAACATCGACGAGAAAGAAGTCCCGCTTCATTCTTATGGGGATATAGGTCTAAATATGTGCCGCTATGGCTATCTGTAGTTTCCTTCAAATCCAGTGTAAGTGGATATATATCCTTCATTGCGTCATATTCCTACGAAGTAGGCTACAGATTGCAAATTGTCCGGTAATAAGTGAGTGAGTGAGTCAGTGACTCAGTCCATCCGAATCCTTTCGTCGGCAAAATAAGAAGAACCGTTGACATTAGAACCTTAGTTTTTGGCATGAAGGTGCATTAGGGGACAGTTACCAACGATTTCTGAGCTGACCTACTTTTGATGAAAATTTCTGGTAATTTTTGATGAAAATCACTGGTGATTCTGACTTGGGCAGTGCCCATCTTAATATAGGCAGGATTTCAACTGGGGGTGGGGATTTCCAAGAGTTCAGCTCGCGTCGGAGTCCTAATGCCTACCCTACTTCGTAGGTCCTGTGACATTAGTCACACTGCTCATGTATACATGGCAGTGTGACTAACGTCACAGGACCTACGAAGTACAGTAGGCATTAGGACTCGAACGCGAACTGAACTCTTGAAAATCCCCACCCCCAGTTGAAATCCTGCCTATATTAAGATGGGCACCGCCCAAGTCAGAATCGCCAGTGATTTTCATCAAAATCACCAGAAATTTTCATCAAAAGTAGGTCAGCTCAGAACTTGTTGGTAACAGTCTCCTAATGCGCCTTCATTCCAAAATAAATAACGATCGCCGATTTAATTTTACAATTTTTTAATTAAAGGAAACAGATTGAATAATATAGGTTCAGTAGATTTCAATCTTTACGTGTGAAAATACATTTACATCTCTTTAATGGTTTTCAGTGCCATTGTACAGGATCAAAACAACTTTTTTTGAATCACATTATTTTCCCAACAATATAAATTTTTATATATAGTACTATAGTAGAAAGGTAGCATTTATGTAGTTTACGGTAATTCAACTCAAGACCAACACCTTCTATGCACAAGATTCTATGTCATTCTCCTGAGCATAACCGGTACAAAGACGAATAAATAGCGTCTCTACATCACGCTGTTATCTAGATATATGAGACAACACATTTTGGGCATCGGCAATCTGATGAATGTACTATTCCGGTTTTCTTGTTTCACATTATATTCTATGGCGGTTGATCGGTGATTTTCTTCATTGATAAACGTTAAACCACCTCAGCTTCGTTATGGAAACAGCGCTGATTGTTTGGGGGTATATGCAGTACTTAAGATTAACCTCAGGGCCATGGGCCATACAGTGGGACAGGTTATTTTTAGCTGTGGGTAATTTGACCTGAATTTGAAGGCCCAAGCCTGGTGTGGCCCATGTGCAATAGGATACACGTTAAAGGCTACAGTTTACATACACAATGTATATCTATAACAATATATTGAAGTGTTAATTATCAATCTAATTTTAATCAGAATTATTTCAGTTCAGAACTTGCTGGTAACAATGCCCTAATGCACGTTCATGCCAAAAATCAAGGTTCTAATGTCAATGATTCTCCTTATTTTGCCGACGAAAGGATTCGGATGGACTGACTGACTCACTCATTACCGGACAATTTGCGATCTGTAGCCTACTTCGTAGGAATATATATAGCGATTATCCTCAACAAGATTGCCTATATGGTGGTTGGTGAATGAGAAAAAAACGGGTTTTGAAATGATTGGTTTTTGAAAGCGCCATATAGTCGTATAGAACGCGTAAAGATCAACCAAAAGGTAGTACCCATGGTGACACAGTTCCAAAGCAGTACGGCACTATGTTCAATTTAGTACATGTTCGTCGAGGGATATATATTCCGCTGAGAATGCCCGAGTATTTGTAAATATGATGCTGTCTTGTGGGCAGAATAGGAGATAACTAACTTACGTCTTTTGAACCAGAAGGCGTTTACATCCATACACAGGAGACCGGTGACCAGGAGCACAAGTAATACAGTCCTCATCTTTATATCACAAACAGGGTGATCCACCTACAAAACAACCCGATAATGTCGAGTATTCACAGCACACTAAGGAACATTTGTGTTTCTTCAAGATCTTGCACTACCCAGTACCCACCTCAGGGTCGAAAATACGAACATTTGTAATACATATTTCTAACAGGCTTCCAAAATTCAATTGCAGGTGAGTTACGTGTGTTTATCTGACCCATGGTCATCATTTGATCATGTAATTAATTTTAACAATTATTAAAAATTAAGTCAGATTTAAACCTGGTTGTGGGGACCAAGGGCCGTCATGTCATTCAAGATCTCCACATGAACAGCTCCGATTAAAGCATGGCTGAGATAAAAATCATCACAGGGATCCATACACATGTGCTTCTTGTGATGTTTTTAGATATGCACTCAGAATATTGGCCCGTGGAGTCATACGACTTCTTGTCAGTACACCGGAGCCTTTTCCCATTGTTATGTTGCTTTAATAAGTCAGTTAACATGGTTATAGAAACTACGGGTCATAAATTGAAGAATTTCTCTTCCGTAGTTTTTTCTCGTCTGTGTAAATTCTACCATTTTTTTCGGATTGGCCTCCTAGTAACTTCCATACCATGAAGCGAAGAGTCATGAAATTTGGAGACAATGTTGTACATATGCAGAGCTGAACAAAAGTGCCTAAATAACAGTTATCCACCCTTCTAATTGAAGGAATCGAGTTTTCGGATGTTTTTCGAGTTATTGAATTTTGAATGTCATACACAAGTAAACTTTTCCAACACGAAATTGTAAAAAAAAACGAAGTACACTTATTTTGTTTAAGAAGTATTATGAGAATCCAAAAGTACATATTTTTGATGAGTACTTTAGAGTTATTAGGAAAGGTATTTGAAAGTTGAATTTTCATAAACTGCTCCATTTATGTTTGAATAATTCATTCACTGTAGTGAGTTTAATAATTAAGACTTAATCGAGCAAAAGTGATATGGCGTCAAAATCTCATCGCTAGGTTTCTTGGAACCTCTACCCATGAGTACATTATTTACATATATTTTTTAGCACAATATCAATATTCAAATTACAACACATATAAGGGAAGTGGGAAGAGGTGCCGACATACTGACTGCGTCACATGACTTCACAGAATAGTCTTCCGGTTAACCTATTCTAAAGCACATACCAAGAATCTAACGATTCGTGATATGCGTTGTATCTCAGGTACGCTTTTGTTGTACCTGTTCATGTGGCAACTTGGATGATATGACCACACGGCCCCTAGCACCGGCATAAGCGGTATTAGATACAAATCTAGAGAGCTATGATGGAAATGCTCTGACAACTCGTATACTGGTAATTGGTGAGCTGTTTCGCTGTGACAACTCGTACATTGGATATTGGTGAGCTGTATCGTCGTCAGATGTAAATGACGGCATTTAACACAAAAGACTAGTCTGTAAGGCCCGATGTCGACCCAGCATCAACTTCCCACAAATGCCAACATATATCAAAGACCAAAAGGTCTGTACAGGGGGCGGGCCTCGGGGACGAAACGTCCACCAGCAGAATCTCGCCATATACAGGAATAAATTACAACACATATAAGGGAAGTGGGAAGAGGTGCCGACATACTGACTGCGTCACATGACTTCACAGAATAGTCTTCCGGTTAACCTATTCTAAAGCACATACCCAGAATCTAACGATTCGTGATATGCGTTGTATCTCAGGTACGCTTTTGTTGTTCCTGTTCATGTGGCAACTTGGATGATATGACCACACGGCCCCTAGCACCGGCATAAGCGGTATTAGATACAAATCTAGAGAGCTATGATGGAAATGCTCTGACAACTCGTATACTGGTAATTGGTGAGCTGTTTCGCTGTGACAACTCGTACATTGGAGATTGGTGAGCTGTATCGTCGTCAGATGTAAATGACGGCATTTAACACAAAGACTAGTCTGTAAGGCCCGATGTCGACCCAGCATCAACTTCCCACAAATGCCAACATATATCAAAGACCAAAAGGTCTGTACAGGGGCGGGCCTCGGGGACGAAACGTCCACCAGCAGAATCTCGCCACATACAGGAAAAAATTACAACACATATAAGGGAAGTGGGAAGAGGTGCCGACATACTGACTGCGTCACATGACTTCACAGAATAGTCTTCCGTTAACCTATTCTAAAGCACATACCAAGAATCTAACGATTCGTGATATGTGTTGTATCTCAGGTACGCTTTTATTGTACCTGTTCATGTGGCAACTTGGATGATATGACCACACGGCCCCTAGCACCGGCATAAGCGGTATTAGATACAAATCTAGAGAGCTATGATGGAAATGCTCTGACAACTCGTATACTGGTAATTGGTGAGCTGTTTCGCTGTGACAACTCGTACATTGGAGATTGGTGAGCTGTATCGTCGTCAGATGTAAATGACGGCATTTAACACGAAAGACTAGTCTGTAAGGCCCGATGTCGACCCAGCATCAACTTCCCACAAATGCCAACATATATCAAAGACCAGAAGGTCTGTACAGGGGGTGGGCCTCGGGGACGAAACGTCCACCAGCAGAATCTCGCCATATACAGGAAAAAATTACAACACATATAAGGGAAGTGGGAAGAGGTGCCGACATACTGACTGCGTCACATGACTTCACAGAATAGTCTTCTGGTTAACCTATTCTAAAGCACATACCAAGAATCTAACGATTCGTGATATGTGTTGTATCTCAGGTACGCTTTTATTGTACCTGTTCATGTGGCAACTTGGATGATATGACCACACGGCCCCTAGCACCGGCATAAGCGGTATTAGATACAAATCTAGAGAGCTATGATGGAAATGCTCTGACAACTCGTATACTGGTAATTGGTGAGCTGTTTCGCTGTGACAACTCGTACATTGGAGATTGGTGAGCTGTATCGTCGTCAGATGTAAATGACGGCATTTAACACAAAAGACCAGTCTGTAAGGCCCGATGTCGACCCAGCATCAACTTCCCACAAATGCCAACATATATCAAAGACCAAAAGGTTTGTACAGGGGGCGGGCCTCGGGGACGAAACGTCCACCAGCAGAATCTCGCCATATACAGGAAAAAATTACAACACATATAAGGGAAGTGGGAAGAGGTGCCGACATACTGACTGCGTCACATGACTTCACAGAATAGTCTTCTGGTTAACCTATTCTAAAGCACATACCAAGAATCTAACGATTCGTGATATGTGTTGTATCTCAGGTACGCTTTTATTGTACCTGTTCATGTGGCAACTTGGATGATATGACCACACGGCCCCTAGCACCGGCATAAGCGGTATTAGATACAAATCTAGAGAGCTATGATGGAAATGCTCTGACAACTCGTATACTGGTAATTGGTGAGCTGTTTCGCTATGACAACTCGTACATTGGAGATTGGTGAGCTGTATCGTCGTCAGATGTAAATGACGGCAATTAACACAAAAGACTAATCTGTAAGGCCCGATGTCGACCCAGCATCAACTTCCCACAAATGCCAACATATATCAAAGACCAAAAGGTCTGTACAGGGGGCGGGCCTCGGGGACGAAACGTCCACCAGCAGAATCTCGCCATATACAGGAACAAATTACAACACATATAAGGGAAGTGGGAAGAGGTGCCGACATACTGACCGCGTCACATGACTTCACAGAATAGTCCTCTGGTTAACCTATTCTAAAGCACATACCAAGAATCTAACGATTGATTCATCATGGAAGCCATTTTCGTTCTACTATTGACAAAGAGTACGATCTGATTCCAGTATTCAGTATAGTTGAACCCCGCATTGACAGAACTTTAGAATACTAGGAAACCTACAGATTCCATGTCTACCATTGATAACGCTTGTTATATCCATATTATAACAGATCTATCGCCGTGTTCCATGCATTTCAGACTAGCCGTGTGCTCATGTCATCCAAGTTGCCACATAAGCAGGTACAATAAAAGCGTACCTGAGATACAACACATATCACGAATCGTTAGATTCTTGGTATGTGCTTTAGACTAGGTTAACCAGAAGACTATACTATGAAAGCATGTGACTGTCAGTATGTCGGAACCTCCCTTATATGCGTTGTAACTATAACTTTGTGTACTTCCGCTTTTGGCGTAGATATAGTTTGTCACGGAAATGACTATATTTGGAAACTCGTGTTCCGACTATTTCCAAATATGGAGCGACCACATCCCTATGTGGTTTATTTACTCCCGAAGTGGTTTATTTACTCCCGAAGATGGTCCCATTCATTCCAACGTGGTCGATCTGTCAGATATATAAAGAGCGGCAGTCCAGTAGTTCAAAGAGAGGGAAGGATTTGACCACGATACTCTATCATATCAGGTATTTACCAAAGCAATCACAAATTCATTCTGGTTGTTATGTTAGCATTATCATCATACATAAATTGTAGCAATTTATATAGAGCTTTGTTTATATAGTCATTGACGAGTGGTTACAGTATTGCATACAAAGGGTTATACTGAAATGATATAACTGATGTCATTTGTCGCCGAGAGTTATCTCCCCTGTACTGTATTATTCATCTCTATTGCTCATTTATTAAGCATTACACACCTACAACCAGATTTCTTTCTTCCCTTTGTTTCTGTCTGTGGTTCACTGAAGTTGGTGAGCGCTACATTGAAATATTACTCTACCGTACCAGTGCTAATAGTAGCCCTGACGAGAATTCCGCTACATTAATAGCCCTGACGAGAATTCCGCTACAGTACGTATAAGTTGTCTTGGCATATAATATGTAAAGGGTTTTTGCCACCCACCATTATTCTTATCTTACGGTCTCAACTGGCTCCCACATTGCATCGCATGGGAGTACATACATGTCTTTATATGATATACTTGGGTTTAGATATGCAAAACTGGATTTCCCATGCGCGGGATTTATGGGATTGGCTGGGACTCGCTGAACAAAGAGTAGGTTCTACCCACCTTTCTAGGTAATAGAGATTACCCCAACAGTATTACGTAATGTTGTATATGTTTTCCTTCATATTATGGTGGGTTGCAAATACCCATTATTACAATTTATTATATTCTAAATATTCAGTGGCTACCATTCTACTACTTCAAGTAACCGAAAACGGGGTAATAACACTGGTGGTATTACAATAGATCGATTGTGGAAGAACAAGCACTTGATGGCAACAAGTAATTAGCGACAACAGCGACAGTTTAACCTAGCAATAAATCAGAAAATGTAGGCCAGTCTGACTAATCTTCAGGAGGTTTCTGTACCATGATCACAATTGCCTATATGATTCAATTTTGGTACTCATGTACATCCTTGAGACATGGTGATAATGATTAACATAGATGGACATATTACATACGTAGGTCTACACACAATACGACACTAATCCAATGCCTCAGCTCCTCAGATACCTTGTCGTAATTGGCGACTAACTAGGGTACCCATGGGTTTCCAAGATGTGAAAAGGGATATGACCCTACCCATGAGATCTCGGGTGCTGAAATGTAATAGCAAGCCTATTGCCAAGTAATAGCAAGCCTATGGCGGTGTCTAATACAAGACAGAAAGAGCAGAACATTTGAAAAGGGAGGTACTATATTACAAGATATACTCGATCGTTACCTATTCAACAGAATTGACGTCAACGTGAAATTATGGCGAACATTTCATTTCAGTCCAGGAAAACCCAGCTTATAAACTAGTTGCAGATGATATTTACTTCAAAGAGTTGAAAGATCGAATGAATCATGTTATTAAATTGGGTCATACTAAAGCTCTACAAGGAACTACCGCGAAATATCCATTCTCGCAGAGGGAAGTGAAGGTGTCTACCATACAGGCTGGAAAGTTTTGGTACAACTGGAATAATATGCTTAAGTCCAATACTCCTGCCAGATTGATTATTGAATTTGTCACATCGAAGGTAGCAAATGGGGACTATAAAACCAACCCCTTCAACTTCCATCATTTTCAATTTGACAGTATCCCGATGTATCTTGAGGTATGTTGGCGTCATTGGAAAGACAAGAAACGAGTTCGTGAATTATTTAAGACCATTCGACGTCCCAAATCGATATGCATTGTACGCGTTCACAATGAATCTTCAAATAATTCATATCATCTACAGAGAAACGATGCTCGACTGGAGGTAACCTTCGCAGAAGCACTGTCAGAAAGTACAAACTTCGTAGTATACGCTAGTATACGCTAAATTCCCATCGCATTTCGAAGAAGACCATACTCGGATCGT
Source organism: Hanleya hanleyi (assembly GCA_036873755.1). Classification (NCBI taxonomy): domain Eukaryota; kingdom Metazoa; phylum Mollusca; class Polyplacophora; order Lepidopleurida; family Hanleyidae; genus Hanleya; species Hanleya hanleyi. The sequence continues at coordinate 40,026 of JAVTVY010034572.1, forward strand.
CGACTGCTCCTGAACCTGACCATTGATCATGTCTGTAGACTCTCCTATTTCCACTACATACACAGCATACATTTTTCGACGATTACCTGAGAGGCAATAATAGTAAATGGAAAGGTACGTCCGTTTTTGATAAGCTTCTGAATCAACCTTGCTGAGCGGTTCTTCTAACTTGATCGTCTATTAATGTCAAAGATATCAAGGCATCGTAGAAAATTAAAAACTGCAGTAACATGGGTTTTATCCTCTGAACTGTGCTCCTGAACTGACACGTTGTAATAACAACATTTACATATAATGATTGCGTGGGGCTGACGGAACGAGCTGTGGCGGTGTGCAAAATCTGAAGCTCTACTTCTGAATAATACCTTCAAAATCACGCATTAATATTCATAAGTATTGCTAGACATCTACGACTTACCGATACCTCTAGAATTACCACTCATTTGTGCTTCCGTCACATTTCATTGGAACCACCCGTAGACCCGCTACTACTTGACGCTTTTTGTTCGACTTTTTGCTCATGCCTATGGACTTACTTCTTCATTCCTCCAGGGGGTCTTCTCATTGTCTGCCTATTGCAGATTTGTGTTGTTTGCAGACTTCTGTTGGTAATTGCAGACCTATGGTGGCACACTCAGGTATTTAGATGGCCGATTTCTTGCATCAACAGTTCTCCCTCAATTTGAATAAAAAATAATCCTTGTGTTACAGTGTTTATATATATACTTTCAAACAAACAAAAACCACAATTACCATGAACGCTCTATTTTTTATATATTTTCAGTAAACTTTTAAACCAACCGAGCCTGTGACAAAATCCTATCTGTGCAAAGTGGCATTGTGACAAGTTGACTAAATTTATGCAAAGCTAGCATTATAGCAAGCAAACTGTAGGCAAATATTTACAACTTCTGTATATGGAAGGTGAGTATAGTACAATGTTGGCGGCGTAGTATAAAAACTGAGATACCGCACCATGAAATGCAGTTCGATTATTTTCGACGTGAAACTGACATTATATGATAGGGGCTATTGCTGCATAAAGCTGACAAACTGAGATATATCAGAGCACTGCTTGCACCATGGTGTAGAAGAATAGAGTTATCAAATCTGTCAACTTTTGGAGAGCAATGTGGCACTTTGTCGGACAATGTAGGACGATAGACCGCACATTGCCAACATGCTGACAGACGGCAGATTTCTCTCCAAATCATTCGTATAGTACGGCATTACCAGGTTTGACAGATTGGTTATGATTTTGTCACTAGTCTAGTATGTGACTCGATACACATGGAAAGCTTTCTCCTCCGGATTTTCACAGCAGTTCTGCGATTGATACAAAGTTAGTTACAAGTACTGGGATCATTTGCATGAAGTGTTTTTGTTGAAGGGTGTCAATCTTGTGGATTATCAGTTAGTTGTTCAACATAACATGTCTAGAATAGCTCTTGGCATTTGCCTGGAGTAAAGAACCTGGCATCCAAATGTGTGGATTGGGACTGCACATGATGAATGTGAACTCGTAGTAAGGTATTACATGACTATAACACGTTATACAGAAAGTGTTCCTCGCTTAATTCCATGTTCACCCCACCCGCCTCGCCCACTGCCCCTGTCCCAGCACCACAAAAATGTGTCAGTCAAAGCTGTCTCGTGTGCTTCCCACAAGGTATCCGACTGTAACACCCTGAACTAATGGCTCCATGCCTAATTCAGCTGGCAATTTAGTCACGGTACAGACAAAATGTCTTGATAATATTGCGACTTCGTGGAACTCCCAATATTCCCTTGTGACACTAAATGATAACTGGGACAGTAAGCATTGCTACATTGTTCTTCTCTCCGCAATGCAGCTGATGTTGCAATGGAAATGACACATTGGTAAACTGTTGATCAATATCTTCTTCACAACCGCGCCGCTCTTTCTGATCTAGTCGTTCAGAAGATCCTTCAATATTGCGTTGCATCATGGACCATGTACCGGATTCCATGGTTGCATAGAATACTGCAGGCTAACTCTATCGAGTGTGGTGCTGTCACGCATCTGAGGTATAAAATTTGGGTATGTCTTCCGCAACGTCCGGTCGTTTTATATCAACCATTATTTCCTGGAGCGTCTGTATGCTCTCGTTCCTCTTTTCCCACTCATCCAAAAGATATATTGTGGGAGAGCTCTGTGTCTCTAACCATCTGATCTCCGCCTGGTCCATGCCTAACTGATCGGCGAACATTCTCCAGTCGTTACCCAAAGTATCCGGAGGGTCCAGTAAGATAGCCAGTCTTCGTCGTAACTTGTACTGTAACAAATGAACTGGTTCCGTCTCCTGTAAGTGAAAATCAGAGACAAAAAACACAACTATGTATTGAATTCATCCCAACACAACATGGAAACGTATCACTACATATCACAATAACATACCATACATTGGTATATACTCTCATTTGCGTCCTATATGAGAGTGGAACATGAAGAGAGTACAACTGAAACAATCTTGGTTGAAAAGACATTATCTCAATTAAATCTTTAGTTGCTCAGCATAGCTCAATGGTAGTCACATGGCTTTCCATACCCGGGCCGCATATATATGCGCCCAAAACAGACCTGGAACCCATATAGGAGAAACGGGACTCATACGGACATTAACATTGTGTACTCTTCCTGATATGAGCACCATACGTGCTTTTATTTTAAATCAGCTGTCAGTTACATGGCACAATATAGAAACGGGACAAATCAAATATCCACCTACCACGCTTGGACCTTTCTGAGCCTTTGAGGCAATATTTAGCGTCTGTGAATCCTCTTTGTGATCTATCTGGAAGCCGCCGAATTCTCCGAAAAAGTTGTCCACATTCTCCGAAGAAGAGAAGACAAACTGTCGACTCGGAGTTTTCCCATGCCAAATCAAGCGCAGCAGCAATTCCTGTATAGTAAATTTGACATTTTAGCTGTGTCGTGATGGCTGATGAAAGGTTCTTCATTCGTTCTTGTACCGGTGTACGACAGACAGATCTGTTCACAGAACTCCCCTTCCCCATTATACAAGGCAATAGTCCTTCTCTTCAACCCATACCCTCTAACAATAAAACTGACGGTAACACCCTACCCAACCCATCAAATTTTATAACACCGAGCCGCCTCAGTTGTCCAGATGTTTTATCGTGGAACGAGAACAACAGATAGAGGGGATTAGTGACCGTTAGAGGTCGTATGATTATTTGCCGTAACGATACAATATATATCTAGCAGAATACTAACATTGTGGAAATAGACCGCTGAGCATCTTACTCGAGGTAGACATATGAATCTAGTTCCGGTATGCGCCTTTGCCAAATTGATTCATGTGGTTCGCAAGACTGGTAGAAAGCTCCTCTGTGAAGAAGGATAGACCTGTTTTTTCCATAATGTTTCAACAAGTATGTCACTCACTTGAAAGATTATAAAGCTGTTGTATCTTTACAAAAATAGTCGCCGCATCGTCCAACTTTTTCAAATCCAGACAATTCTCCTGATTTAACCCGATTCTTTGCACATTTATCTCCAAAGTAAGATAGATTTCCAGTTGATAGATGAGGACCGGTATTCGTCTACGTGAAAAGACGAGCAGACCTTTTTGGCAAGACTGATGCTGTTATTCCTGTTTGCAACTATACCGGTATTCTTACATATTCTTAGGTTAAATATTCAGATTTAGCTCACGTGAAAGATGATGAAGCGGTAAATGTTCGAGATATGGCACACCTTCCTTCAACTTTTCAACTACATTACGGTAGTTCTGATGTTTCAACTACATAGTCTAATCTAGGATTGTTTGGAAATTTTTATACTGTACATATGCACTGTCAGTGAATCTCCAATGCGATATTTCCTCTTTTATCGAGCTTTTGAGAAAAAACATGATTGCAAGTTCAACATCGCGCCACATATAAGCCTATATGTTCTATAGATCTGTTACAGGAGCAACAAACCAGGAAATCATTAGCAGGAGACTCCGAAAATATTAGCGAAAAGCTTTTGTAGATCAATATTTCGATATATATTTATTCATTTATTTCAACTAACATGTTGTTTAAGGCGAATGAACAAGCACATCTCAGTTTCACCTATGTAAGTGTCTTACAGCCGGTGCAAATAAACTAAGTAACAACGCAACTTTTATACATAAGAGATACAGTGCTTTGATGTTAAGGAAACAGTTGGTTTTTGTGGTTTGTCAGTTAACAATTATTTTGGAAAGTCCACTTAGTAGTTTAGTGACTTTATACACTTCTTTGCTATGTATAAGCCCCATCGTAATCCCAGAAGTACCCCATATTACCGCATATTCACGGCAGGAATGAGACTGAAGGACAGGTTCACGCACATATTTTTTTCCCGAGAGCCAGCCACGCCGCCGTCTTTGGAGGCTTCCTTGTAGCAACGCATCGATTGATATTTTTCTTACAGTTCGCTTGCTAAAATTGTCATTTACACAAGACGGCGGCGTTCGTGAAAAGAACCCACATGTGCGTGAACCTGCCCTCCAGTCTCGTGCCTGGCGTGCATATGAGGTACTTCAATTCTGGGATTACAAAGGAGCCTATTCACTTTGTTTGCCAACATATGGCAGATTCAACCATATTCTAGGAGCATCATTACGGACATCTTTCGTTTTGTCTTTTCTGGTCTCAGTTGTTGGAGTGAATTGCATGATCATTTTCTGCAGAAGCCATTCCAGCTCATGACCATTTTTTATCAAGTTCGATTCGAAGTAACAGGGTACTCTATGTACTGAGGAACGTACCCAAGCAATTTTAGTACGCCTTGGCTCAAAACTGTCATAATGGTTATATTGTCCAGAATGGGTAGACTTCCTATATGCAGAGGTCCCATTCGATCCAAATGAATAAGTTAATGCCCGCACCATGGGAGCCAACTTGAATTTCCGTTGACGGACAATAGAATCAGAACTGCTCAACCAACCCAACTTTGGTATGTGTATACCTTGCCTCACCTCCTCTTTCATTCTTATCTAATCATACATTCGGGTTGACAATCTTACCTCCGTTTTCTTTCCCTCTAGTGTCCATCCCTTAGACATATTCCTATTTTCCAAGCACACATTCTTGCCATTTCCATTCTCGTCACCATATACAAACAGCGGTACTTGCTGATGGACTGGTTTACCGTAAAGCCCCTTTTCGCCTCTGATGATTTTCTGACATAATAGAAATATGGAGAATCATAACGTTTTCTAAATTGTCGTTTTCTGTACGTATATATATGCCTGTGTGTAAGCTAATGCATTCACAGCAGAACATGGGAATAAATCACTGTCTAGCTATTTCCTTATCTTATACTGCCATAAAAGATACCGTAACAATTGTAAGGGTTTCCAGGCACTACCTAATACAGATACACAATGCCCTATTTTGATATTATTATTTAAGTGCGATAACATCTGAGTTTCATACCTCCCTTTCTCGTTGATAGTTCTCGACACAGTAGATTCTCACTGTATAAAATTCCCCGACTGTGAGGGGAGGCGCGAAAGCTAAAAGTTTTATATCCTTAGCAGCTGTTTCACCCGGCTTGGCCTCCCCGGTAAGAGTATACAATGTAAAATGTTTCAGTTTGATCACCACACGAGTTTCCTCGAAGTTTCTTTCCGCATAGTCGTCCAGTGTCATGGCTTTCCAGTCCGTCTGTTGATCGATGCGCGGAGAGCTGTAAAACAGTAAAGGTTTCCATTTCCCATTGATGTCCATGGCACAGTGAGGAAAAGACAGTTCAACGGGCTTTTTGAATTGTATGTCTTTGGGTTCACAGATAACAACTGGACTGAGAAGAGCCTGTCCCTCCGATAACTTTGGAAACTTGTCCTGGTTCCATGTAACTCCGATGGTGATTTTCACTGATGACTCCAGCGAACCGGGCGGGACCACTAATCTGATGCCAGACAAGGTTAACTCTCCGCCAGTCGAGTCTAGAGTTTTGTGCTCGAACAATTCCTTGACGCCGTGGTATGCCGATTGTGCACCCTGACCATCTCTTTCATCGACGAGAAAATATGACGTCGGTCGACCAGGTCTCACAGCCTCCTCTTCGTCTTCAGAGATCCTTTCGAATGGCAACTCGTCCCTGAATATCTTCGACTTTATCGTGAACCGCTCCGTTGGTGTAGGTGTTGGTCTCCTTGCTATTTTTCGACTACCACCCACACTTTCAGAATCAAAATAGTCCTGTGATATGGAATACACTTGGGATAAAACTCGAGCGTTTCCAACGATGGTTGCTTTCCTTCCTCGTACAAAGACATTGATTTGATCTCCAGTCTCACTTGAGATCCCACTGCTAGTAGCGGATCCGTACCCAACACTGGCGCCACCATTAATGACTGATCGACCGGGTAAGCCTTCTTCATCTTGAGCTGCTGTCTCCAATGCCTTTACACGGCCACCGAGGGAACTGAGATCATCTTCGAGGACTTGTATATTGCGGCCGAGACTTTTCAACTTGTGTCGAACATACCACAAGACCGTGATAAGAAAACTGACAATCACCACAGCTAGAACTACTCCGAGGACGATTACCCCCGCTCTCTGTAAATCAGAATAGATCAAACAAAAAATGAGATGAAACTAAATATAATTTATTCAAGTCAAGCCAGTACTTATTGTTCGAAACTTTATGAAGATAAATAGATCGGACTAAAAACTCAACTAGAACAACGATCTCTGTACTTAACTATCTCCAATGTATCAGGTGGTAGGCCTTTGTGGTAGACCTATATACACTAAAATCATACACATTACTGGCATTCCATGAACGTTTCCATCGTCGTGAAAGCCAGCTTCCGTGACCGCGCTAAACTGTGGCAACAATGGGCATTTCCAGTGGAGCTCGATGGACTCCAGTTTTCTGTAACCCAACCAGGCCAGACATGTTGGGGACCTGCCTAGGCCTGTGGAGGGGAGGGTCATCTCGGTCAGAAAATGTAACAAAATCCAAGATGGTCGCCCTGATGACGTCACAATGGCGAAATATTTTATACAAAAAAAAATTGTCGATTTTTCAGTCAGACTGTCTTTTCGAAGATTGCGAAGAAAGTTTGGTATGAGAGGCATGATGCCTTGCCGCCTTCTTCCATAGGGTTAACGTTACTCGATGTTGATAGGATACCATAACAGTCGGTGTAACACTTGACAATTCAGCTTTCCATCTTGCAAAATTGAAAATAGGAAGATGATAAGCTCTACATCGCTCCCATATCCGAGCTTTCCATCTCGCAAAATTGTAAATAGAAAGGTGGAAACCTCTACATCGGACCCGAATTCAAGCTTTTTAATATATTGTATTAAACTTCTTTGCGCCAATAATGTGTCCGTACCGGTGAGTCGCAAAATAAGAAATGTTTAGCTTTTGGGGCAACGTGGGCCAATTTTGACAAAGTATCGCTCTCGTATTCCTATATGTCTTATATTTATTTCGAACAGCTGGAATATGGGATCGGTGTCGGAATTTCCATCTTTTGACTTTCAACTTTGCGAGATAGAACCTCGAATACGGGAGCGGTGTAGAGCTTTCCCTCTTTCCGCTTTCAATTTTGCCAGACGGAAAGCTCGAATACGTGAGTGATGTAGAGCTTCCGTCTTTCTAATTTCAATTTTGAAAGATGGAACGCTGAATTGTCAAGTGTTACATGAACCCATAATAAGCAGACTGTAAATTTAGCAAAAAAGTAATCGTGCCTTACACGATGATGTATCTTATTTGGGGCAATAGAATCATGAGCTATGGATAAGTCTGATATGCGGGTTCATGAAATTGCACATTGGATTGGAAAATCACAAGCATTTGTGAAACTTACCAGGCCGTATTCGTCCAATTCTGGGATTGGCGTTGTGCCGTTATGTGCCATATCTATCCGGATAAGTTACACCTTGAATTGTCACAGCAATTTCGCTGCTCCGAATGCAAGTATCCGTACGTAAATTGTGGATCTGAAAATGTATAAAATCAGTTATACTGAATTGTGTAGTCCGTATTTCTTCGAAAGCATAATTTGTATATACTGGATGCCCGATCGCAGAATATATTCTAGGTGATAGCTTATCCTAATGTCTGTTCTACATATGATCATGGGTTCATGTCAGAATGTCGTTGCTACATGCCGCATTCTTAGGTAACAACTGAACTGGTTTTCTTTGCTCTGTAACAATGCAAGGTTAAGCAATATAGTTGATTGAATGATTGTTTCTTGGAACTCTTCCATAATGCTAAAAGGACCCTGATTATGGATGATTTATATCAGCGGTTCACACTTCCTCTTCCCGTGCAGAACGGGGTATACCCGGCTTTTGCGTGGGTATACAGGATGGTATTTCGGTGAGAAGGTAAATGTTTTCACAAGCCTAGCCCTGCGGATACGGTGCACGCGCGGAGTAGTAGAGAAAGAGCATCTTTCGAGGTGCGCATAATAAGATGGGCGTAGTAGAGAAAGGATATTTTTGGTGTGGGTTGTGTGGATGGCTGCCAGCGCCAGACCGACATTCAATATTCAGCCGTAGTACATAAAGAATGTCCACGAGAATAATCGGAAGACCTAGTTCGTTTGATAGTTAGCACCAATTCCATATACGTAAGAAATAAAAATAATAGAAACACAAGATGGTTTCGTACAGGAGAGAAGCGGTCAACAGTGTTCAATGATACCAACAAGATATGATGATGTTCTTTACATAAAATCCTAATCGTTGACTATTATTCTTTGTTCAAATTATGTCTGGACTTGTCGTGGTCTAGCTCTGATGGGTGGAAAACTCTGATTAGGCTAAATGAGCACGTGATATCCCATGGAATTGAAACCAATTCTTCGTAACGTCTTAACGCCCTACCGTAACGCGTCAACCCGGACGTGACGTCATGGACGAAAGTACCGTCATCACCATGACCTTGCCATTAATTATTGGGAAAAACGTCATCTCCGGGAGTAACGTCATCCCAGGAATGTGCACTCGCACGATTGTATAAATCGCAACCTGGCACAGCCTTCACACCTTCTCACAGAAGTGACGTCATCACACACAAGTAAACTTACCTGGTGGAACAGCCCGCGCACTTCAGTACTCCTGGTGTTCAGGCTTTACCACCACGCGAGTGTAGATGCGTGCGATGACGTCACTTGCCGCGATGAAGCCACTTCTGCGGTAAGGCTGCACCAGGTTGCGAATTGTAACATCATGTGAGTACACTTGCCTGAAATAACGGTCCTTCCGGGATGACGTCACTTGCGTCAAAGGCCAAGGATTAAAAGGAAGGGCACAGTGATGACGTCAGTTCCGGTAATGACGGCACTTCCGGGTTTTTGCCTTACGGCCTTAAGGCGTCAGGAAAGGCGTCAATCGGAGAGACTACCCACTGGCGTGGATATAGAGTTTGTTGAGACTGCGAGTCTACCGGCTGATTCTGAGAGCCTACACACTCATACGAAAGGCTCTGCCGCTGATAGTTAGGTTACGGGCTATAAGTTATAAAGGTGCAGGTAGCCGCCTAGCATATGCACACTTTCGGACAAGTACAGTACCGCTCTCATTAAATGTCACTCTACCGCGGTAATTGAGGTGCTGCTACTGTGCCTCTACCGCATCGCTGCTGCGTTGCTGCTGGGTTGGTACCGCGTTGTCACCGCATTGCTACCGCATTGCCACCGCACTGCTACCGCGCTGCTACTGAGGGCTCCAAATTACGGATTACTGCGCTTAAACAAAAGAAGGCTATTAACATGTGTGTATCCTAACTTATCTCGTAGCATTCGAGTTTATTATATGTGAAGGCATTGGAATACACGAACAGTAATACAAATACATGCTATTTGACGATTCTCGTGATTCCGGTTTAGTTTCAATGGCTCCGATTCATTGGAGAAAGAGAGTGAAGGATAATGATCGGGTATATCCGGTTCATGTAGTAGCATGAATATTTAGACTTCATGCTATTTTTTAAGAAATTTATATGCAAAGCTAATGTGGCTAATTTCGCCTGAATCCGGATTGTTTAACATATTTTTCGACGTATGTATTCCAGTGTGGGCTCAGAGATGTGCGAGGTCACTTCATGTGATTTTTTTCATATTAATATCGGCGCATAGCAGGGATGGTCTTTTTGAACGAAGACTTTAATGAGATAAAAAGGGACAGCGTCTAGGCCGATGATAAACCTCAGTTGCGACGATAGAATGACATCGCCCGTATAGATGTTTCGTCATCCATGAATCATGAATATAATTCTTTCGGTATTCACATTCAGCCTATTCAGCATAACTCAGAATAGATTATTTATTATTTCTATGAATTGATTGTTTTAGTTAAATGCAACATATAAACGTGGTGAGAGAAGCTGCTGGTGTAGTGACAAGTATTCATATGACCTACAGGCCAGTAGTATATTAAGGTGAAATCTTTGGGGGGGGGGAGAATTGCGATGCGGACGGCGGATAACGTCGCGTCCGTTAGAGATCACGTCCGGGTCAAAGGCCATGGTCGGTGAAGGAGTTGCCATGTCATTCTGAAAAATAGAGAAGAGGTCACGTGGCTGATTAAGGTGGATGTAAAACTAGGTTTTTTCCGGAAAGAAATGCGGATAGAAATCGGACCGGACATGCAGTCAAATGGGTCCAGGTGGGCCAACATGGGGTCCTAATGGCTCGGTCTAGGTCTCGACTTGAAGCGCTAGACGAGATCGGCCATGTGATAGAGGGTGGATACACAACTAGGATTTCTTCTGGAAAAAAAAAATGCAGAATAAGGACTTTACACTCGAAACTAACCACGGTCAAATTGGTTTACATGGGTTCTGAATGGTCTACATGGGTCGTGGCGGGTTCATGGCTCATCATGGAGGATTCGGCATGTAGATTACGACTGGAGGCGGTTCAGGGCGTTAAAGACATCAGTATGCGCATGCACATTGAAGGCGTGGTTGCGATAGCGGACATTTCGGGATGCGCGACCTAGATACCAATCTTGGTCCAAATATAGCGTGCAGGATGTCATATTGAAGCCTACGTGGTGTAAACTACGGCTGGTATGGCTTGGATTGGAAGTGACAGCATGATACGCATGCACAGTTGGGCAACATTAGAGAAAGCGGGCGTTGTGATGGTGCACCGGTACGTGTTTGGGTGAGATAGGGACAATCTTTGATCCAAACGGGCCGTGCGGTCGACTTGAAGTCCACGTGGTGCAGACTACGAATGGCATTGGTGGGGTCAGACTGGCATGGTTTATATCAGAAGTTTCGTCATGGTAGTAACCCCTTCACCGACCATGACCTTTGTCTCGGACGTGATATCAACCAGACGTGATATCATCTACCCTCCCATTCCCTTCGCATTATCCCTCATACCCTCAGAAATGATACGAGATTTCACCTTAATGTACTACTACGATCCCATAGGTTTCGGGCAAGAGCTAATGTTGTGATGACATCAGGGCAAGGCAGATCACCAAACCAGCCCTGGGTTAGGATACAACAAAACGAGACAAATGATCAATATATGACTGGGAGGAACAAATCAATGTTAAATAAACAAACAATTGGCTTCGTTTAACATCTAACCAGCGATCAGTTGTGATCCATAGAGTATATATTGGTAGCACTGATAACTAATTTGGTTGGCTCAAAACCATTTTGGTCAATATTTGGCTCACATGTTCCGCTGCCTCAAATCTATCTGTGTGACATTTGATTCTATTTCTCGAAATAGTGTATAACATTAATCAGCAGTGTATATCCACAATATATATAAAAAAATAAAAAAACGAGTGTAAATATTCTTATGATACAAATACGAAAAATGATATGCGCTAATAAGACAAAAATTAGCTCATTTTCTGAAAGACGATTACCTATGGCATGCAATATATTGGGAATGAGCTTAATTACTTGCTTCAACGCCCTTTTTTCTCAGAAAAGGTATAGCATACTACATAACTTAATATTATATCAGATCACAATACATACTGAAAGGACACAGACATATTCCATCCCCCGGATAATTTCCCCTCGGATAAATTTCCACAGGACAATTTTCGTCCGATAAATTTCCCGTACCCAGTACAATTTTCCCCCGGATAACCCCACTTAAAAAATGTCATTTTGTTCTATTTTGGTACATTCAGAAAATTGAAGAAAATATTGTGATGGAGTTTGAACTGATATAATGAAAACATAATCTGTGATGTGGAAATTCACGTTTTCCGCCTTATTGGGGTGAGGAAATGAAAGTGTCTTATTCAGGGCCATTATATAAATATACATGTATATTAATATAGTATTACACACTTCGTTATTGTATTAGAACTTCCTTGTCATGCAAATTTGTATCTTTGCGCATGTACATTTATAAGCGGTTAAATAGATATTCATGCATTAATCCGGTGAAATTTATCCGGTGGAATACGTATTATATACACCCAAGCTCATGCTGTATTATTATTTAAGAATGTCTTCATTCTACGTTGTGCACTCCTTTTACAATCCTGGGATCCTATAAAACATGTACTATATGAGATTAGTACGATTATGAGAAACACAAATAGCTCATAATCTTGCCATTCAATTGGCCACGTTCCGTGTTTACGATAGAAGTGAAGAACTTTGCAATATTTCGTTTGTTTGGTAGTATTTTGAGCACCAGTATAGCTGTTTATCATGTCGTATTTAAGATCCGACGGTAATGAGATTATGGCTCTCAGAACAATACAATATTTCCCGTTCCTGGTGGTATTTGATCGTTTTAACATTGGAAGGGGACTATCTGTGGGGGGATGGGGGGGGGGGGTATACATTGACGATGGGGAATTGTCCTGGAGGAATTTATCCGTTGGAATACGTCCTGGGGTAATTGCCTGAAGAGGGGAGATTGTCCTATACAGATGTTCAGCTACTGGTGCGTATACCTTCACTTTGCACTATCTTATAACCCAGGACAATCATTTTGGACTGGTGATAGATGGTTTATTGTCCCCCGCCGCAACGCGGCCGGGGACTTTAAAATGGTTCTTGCTTCTATGTGTCCGTGCATGCACGGACATGTCCGTGCAAATACTTTGTAAGCAATAACTTCTAAATGCTTTGTCGGATTCCTCCGAAATTTGGCATCTGCATTCTTTGCGACAAGACGTCTCTTGGTATTACGTTTCAGCAAGATCCGCCTGTAGGTGGCGCCACTGGGGTCTTGCTTCTATGTGTCCGTGCATGCACGGACATGTCCGTATACTTCGTAAGCAGTAACTTCTAAATGCTTTGTCGGATTCCTCCGAAATTTGGCATCTGCATTCTTTGCGACAAGACGTCTCTTGATATTACGTTTCAGCAAGATCCGCCTGTAGGTGGCGCCACTGGGGGCTTGCTTCTATGTGTCCGTGCACGGACATGTCCGTGCAAATACTTCGTAAGCAATAACTTCTAAATGCTTTGTCGGATTCCTCCGAAATTTGGCATCTGCATTCTTTGCGACAAGACGTCTCTTGGTATTACGTTTCAGCAAGCTCCGCCTGTAAGTGGCGCCACTGGGTCTTGTTCCAATCTTTAGTGCATGTCCGTGCAAATACTTCGTAAGCGATAACTCCTAAATGCTTTGTCGGATTCCTCCTAAATTTGGCATCTGCATTCTTTGCGACAAGACGTCTGTTGATATTACGTTTCAGCAAGATCTGCCTGTAGGTGGCGCCACTGGGTCTTCTTCCAATCTTTAGTGCATGTCCGTGCAAATACTTCGTAAGCGATAACTCCTAAATGCTTTGTCGGATTCCTCCGAAATTTGGCATCTGCATTCTTTGCGACAAGACGTCTGTTGATATTACGTTTCAGCAAGATCCGCCTGTAGGTGGCGCCACTGGGTCTTGTTCCAATATTTAGTGCATGTCCGTGCAAATACTGCGTAAGCGATAACTCCTAAATGCTTTGTCGGATTCCTCCGAAATTTGGCATCTGCATTCTTTGCGACAAGACGTCGCTGGTATTACGTTTCAGCAAGATCCGCCTGAAGGTGGCGCCACTGGGTCTTGTTCCAATCTTTAATTCATGTCCGTTCATGTTTGTTCAAATCCTTCGGAAGCGATAACTTTCGAACAATTTGTCGGATTTCTTCGAAATTTGGTAAATGCATTCCCTGCGACAAAACACGGTTGGTGATGCGTTTCAGCAAAATCCACCCGGAGGTGGCGCCACTAGAGCTCATTCCATTATTCCATGCTGCAAGTGATAACTTAGAAACACTTGGTCAAATTTCTTTGAAATATCCTACATGTACCTTTCTGGGTAACATGAGAAACGTTGCGGCTCATCGGATTCTTCTCAAATTTGGCATGCATTTACCATGCCAGGAGCTGTTGCTTGGGATTGCCTTTCGCTCACTTGCACTCACAGGTGGCGCCACCTGGTGGCAACATCACAAATTCGTTTTCGGGTAATAACTTGAGAACTGACCATCGGATTCTTCTCAAATTTTGTATGAATGTACCGTGACATAAGATGTTGCTTGATAATGCATTTCACCGACTTGCGCCTAGAGGTGGCGTCACCTGGTGTCAAAATCTAAATTTGGTTTCTGGGCAATAACTTGAGGACCCTCATTGGATTCTTCTCAAATTTGGTATGCAGATGTCCCCACGATACCATGTTCCTTGGGATTGTATTTTTCCCGCTTCTGCCTACAGGTGGCGTCTCCTGGTGGAAAAATTTGTTTCCGGGCAATAATTTGGCAACTGCTCATCAGATTATTCTCAAATTTTGTATTCATATGTGACCCGCCCCAAATAACATGAACACCGGTGGGCATCTAGTACCGGCAATAACTTGAGGACCCCTCTTCAGAGTCTCAAAGTTCATATGCCGATACCATGACATGAGATGTCATTTGGGTTGTGTTTTGCCTGCTTGCACCTACAGGTGGCGACTCCTTGTGGCAAAGTCTAAATTTAGTTTCTGGGCAATAGGTTGAGGATGCCTTCATATTCTTGTCAAATTTAGTTTGCAGATAATATGCCATGAGTTGTCTCTTGGGGTTGCATTTCGGTTACATAATTTTCATGCTACATGGTAAAGAAAATATATTACAGTAGCAATTAACATTCAGTCAGCCATTCGGAGTTGATCTCAAAACCTGGGAAGGTGGAAAGACCCCTCTGCTTCTTACGCCTGTGAAGTAGCTGTTGCCATCCTCATGAATATCCTCTGAAACCGACAGCGCTTATAAATATTGCTGACATTTTGGCGGGGGACCTAGCATCCTCTGGCTGCTTGTTTTCATGTAGTATTTGATAAATTATATATTATTCTAAGCATAATGACACTTTCACTGAATACTTGAAAAATATTATGGTTTTGGTGCCTCCAAGAAATTCATACTAATTCAATTCCCATAAAAAACAAGCTTACAAATACCTGTAAGATGATCCCCAAGATCATCCTACTTCCACCCCAATTCTCCATATCTACTCCCCACGTCTTATCCTAGCCTAAATTCTGAAGGTTTTTCAGCGCCTTCAGTCTTCTAGTACTGAATGTGATCTACTCCCTTAATACGCATGTTTACATCAGTTGCTATCTCAAGAATAGCACATTTGGCCTCATGTTCTAAGTTACGACGAGTCCCCCTCCCCCCTTCAAACACGGAAATCGCCCCGCCCCCCCCCCACCCCACGACAATTTTCCACCAGTGACCTTAAGGAAATGTATAGTCACCTGTCGGAGATATAACATTTTGGCGGGTGAATATATAATATACTGCGAGATATCACGTGACGGCCAATGGTCCAATTCACTGCTGGTAATATAATAATAATAATAATATCTCTGTACCCATGATCTCTAAATCAGGTCATGGGTGTCATAATTTGTTAATTTATTCAAACTATTATGTTACAATCATGCCGGTTTAACCTACCGTGTTATTCAATAGTCAGTTTCAGTTTGACTATCGTTATTCAGTCTAACTAAACTTAAATCCTATCTGCACCCCATTTCGATATGTCGCTTGTATAGCGACATGTACGATTGGGGAGCATTGGTAGGATATTAATTTATTAAGATTGGTCGTCATTGTAAGTAATATGAATATATACGGTTTTCGTCCTGGCGTGATATTATGTTCACGAAATATGTATCTGGACGTATACATGGCGTGTAAGAAGTTGAGACAATTGATAGCATGTGTCCCCCACCCTTTTCCATCCCCTTACATACGCTCTTTATCCTCCCATTTGTCCGCAGCACCCAGTAGATTATGGAGTTATCGGAACTTAAATCACATGCAAGTAGTAGGGAAAGGTGATTTAGAGTCACATTTCACCCGGATGTAACTATATATGAGGAGGATTGAGGAGGAACTAGTGGCGCCATCTGTACACATTGGTGGCAAAAACCCGCACTAGGGGGAGACAACTCTGGCTGTGTCGTTCTGGTGTGTGGTGGGACCAAGATGGCGGCTGTGGGTGGTGGGACCAAGATGGCGGCTGTGGGTGGTGGGACCAAGATGGCGGCTGTGGGTGGTGGGACCAAGATGGCGGCTGTGAGTGGTGGCACAAGGGAGCAAACGAGGCGGTGGGGAGGTCACGGGGAGAAAAAACCCTCACATTACCCTCAAAAAAACCTCTAAGCCATATAATAATAATAAACATAATCTATAGGTGTTGTACCATGTTAATAGGATCAGTCTAGCATCTGTACCACCCTAGGGTCCAGCGTTTATTGCCCCGTGTATCTCCGCAGAAAATCAACAAACAAAATGGCGGCTCCAGGATGGTGTGGGGACGCCCTTTCCACATCACGGCGTCGATCCTAACCATAGCGCCATCTGCACACATTGACGCAAGGGAGACAACTCGTGTGGCCCAAGGGTATGGAAATAGCCGTTTTGGAGCTAGGGGAGTTACTACTGGTCCGATGGGGTCGAGTGAGGTATCAATGTGAAGCCTATGTGAGGGGGCATCTGATGGGCTGGGTGTGGGGTTGAACTAGCGTCATTCTGCGCATGCGCGGTGGCCCAAGGGTATGGAAATAGACGTTTTGGAGCTAGCGAAGCCACTAATGGTCCGATGGGGTCGAGTGAGGTATCAAAGTGAAGCTTATGTGAAGGGGCATCTGACTGGACTAGCGGCTTGGGCGTTGTCACCATTCTGCGCATGCGCGGTGGCCCAAGGGTATGAAAATAGACATTTTGGAGCTAGGGGAGTTACTCATGGTCCAATGGGGTCGAGTGAGGTATCAAAGTGAAGCTTATGTGAAGGGGCATCTGACTGGACTAGCGGCTTGGGCGTTGTCACCATTCTGCGCATGCGCGATGGCCCAAGGGTATGGAAATAGACATTTTGGAGCTAGGGGAGTTACTCATGGTCCAATGGGGTCATATGAGGTATCAAAGTGAAGCTTAGGTGAAGGGGCATCTGACTGGACTAGCGGCTTGGGCGTTGTCACCATTCTGCGCATGCGCGGTGGCCCAAGGGTATGGAAATAGACGTTTTGGAGCTAGGGGAGTTACTCATGGTCCAATGGGGTCGAGTGAGGTATCAAAGTGAAGCTTATGTGAAGGGGCATCTGACTGGACTAGCGGCTTGGGCGTTGTCACCATTCTGCGCATGCGCGGTGGCCCAAGGGTATGGAAATAGACGTTTTGGGAGCTAGGGGAGGCACTCATGGTCCGATGGGGTCGAGTGAGGTATCCAAGTGAAGCTTATGTGAAGGGGCATCTGACTGGACTAGCGGCTTGGGCGTTGTCACCATTCTGCGCATGCGCGGTGGCCCAAGGGTATGAACATAGACGTTTTGGGCTCGAGCGGGGTTTCTCATGGGCCGATGGGATCGAGTGAGGCATCCATGTGAAGCCTAGGTGAGGGGGTTACACTAGGGTGTCGTATCCATTCTGCTGCGCAGGTCACGTGGGGGTTGTGACGTCACTTCCGGTTGGGGTGAATGGGGCGTGACCTTGGGTACATGTCTAGACTTGTTTGTGTGTGTTGATGTACTGGGGTTTTTTTCCCCACAATGGCGTTCACCTTCGGACGTGGTTTGGTGGGTCTGCGCAAGTGTGTGACGTCACTTCCGGTTTTCACTAAAACTACCTCCAAACCCAGAAGAGTTCCAACGTTCAACCCTCCGGGGTGTTTTCCCGCCCCCGCCCCGGCGCCCCGCAGCGCGCGCGGGTTCTCCGGCCGCAGCGCGTGCGTCATCCCCGGCAGTGCCCGCGCGCGCGCGGGTCAAAAGGTCAAAGGTCACCTCCAGGTCAGACGGTCCAATATGAATAACGACAAGTTCAGCAATGTTCATACAGTTTATTATCCCCAATGTTACATCATACCCAGGCTGGGGGAGCCGCCCTGGGTATGTTTAGTATATTCACAGCAAAACAAATTGAAATATCAAACACCATGTTTTATTATTTAACGCACCGTCACATTAGCTACAAGTGTTTACTGAGCTCAAGTCAATGATCAGCATGTAGACATAGAGAGTATGTACGGGATGTTATGGTATTCATCAGTGCACGAGTGACGCATTCAACCGATGGCTGTGGTGAATCACCTTGGTAAGGAAAAATGTAACATTGGTCACCCTCTTCACTGTCCACTTGGTGTTGGGTCGTTGTTGTTGGGCCCATCCCAAGACATCCAATTGTTCCATTTGGTCCAGCATCATCTCTAGTGACCTCCGGTTAATGATGGTAAACGGTTGGTCGTACACTGGGTGGAGGGCACTGGAATAGAAATAGCGCAATTCACCCGTCATCTTATGGCATAAGATGTACCCAAATGCTACATTTAATGTGAAGGCCGTAGGTTGGTCATTGAAGATGGTTTCCACGTAGCTGCGTAGACGGGTGAGCTTGGTCAGTGGGAAATTGTAGATATCTTGAATAGGGCGATGACGGTGGAAACAGTGCCGTGTCATGGTCCAATGGCGCCGAGAGATGTCACTCTCTGGATCATATTCGGGTAAGAGATCGCTAGGAACATTTATGGGCTCGGCCAGAAAATGTTCGATGTATGGCGTATGACTCGAAACCGTAACGGTGGGGTCCGGTTGGAAATCCAGGCCCTTCCCAACTGTGGGTATAGGCGGGCTCTCCGTCATCGCATCACAGTCAGTACATGCATTCACTGGGTCTCACCTTCCGCGGCTCCTCTTCAGTAGGAAGTTGTCGCCAAAACCGTGGAGACGGGACATGAATCAAACGCTGATGCCGTCTTAACTGACTGCGTCGTTTGAAGAGTTCACCACAATCCTTACATTGTTCCGTCGCGCCCTCGTGGAATGGGCGTTCGTGGCGCAGTAAATCATCCTCCCGATTAAACGACCGTGCGCAGGTTATACAAGTATACCGTGCATCGTTGTGGGTGGAGGCCTCGTGGCGTCGTAAATTATCTAGACGAGTAAACTGCTTCTGGCAAGTTGTGTAAGTGAACATCTTGGTGGTTGACAGAGTGTCTGATGAAACGGCAAGGCCGCTTCCCTTTTATAGCACGCTAGCTGGTGATCTATTTTTAGCACACTCTACCCCAAGTCGAGGATCGAGACTGGTGTACTGGTGTACGACTGAGCCGCATTGCGCAGACGCGAAGTACCCGGACGATAGACAATCCGAAAAGACACAGATTTTACCGAAAATACACGGACTTTAACGAAAAGACACGGACGTACCCGAAAAGACACGAAGGTGAACGCCATTTTGGGAAACCCCCACAGACAGGTCAGTACATGCATTCCTATGATGTTCACGCATAATAAAAAGGATTGACCTGTAATCTGTGTTGTTGTTGTTGCTCCCTTTTTTGGACTAACCCATCAGAATAGTACGTATCACGGACTACACCCGTAGAGCTACATCTGGTCTATAAAACACGTCTCTCGGGATGCCACACCTTCATTTCTACGGTTGCAGAGCCATGGCGGAGATCCAGCCCTATGCGACTCGCATTTTACAGCATGTCACCGCGGTGAATTCATTCACGGGTTACCGAGCAGTGGTCCGGTCCATGTTTGCAGATGGCGACGACAACGAGGGGCGACGCCAGATCCTCAACGAGTTCACAGAAGCGGTCCTCCACAGAGTGCACTCGATGGAGAGGCGTGCCATCACTCACCACTACTGTACTATGACAGCCATCCTTGATGTTCGCGCTATGGACCAGGAGCGCTCACGCCGGAACCAGCGCCGGCTGGTTGGCCTCACACTAGTCTGTGCCCTATTGACCCTGGCGCTGTGGTATTGACACTATAAATACGAGGGTCAGACAGAGTGTGTGTCATTCACCGATCGTCATTGGATCAAGCATGTCACCCGTCCTACGAGCCATCCTGCCCCTTACACTCCAGGTGGGGTTACACGTCTATGAAGATAAAGTCACCCTCGTGGAAGACCGTGGAGATGTTTGCTGGTCGCCCGCTGAGACCGTATCGAATACGGTGACGCTACCTCGTGACGGCTGGACCAAATTTAAACGGGTGTTGAGCAGCGAGCTCGACGGAAACCTCATCCACATAGACAATGCCTTCTACGTATACCGTGCAACCTTCTTCCCACGCCTGGGCCGCTACCAAGACCCTACGCGAGGCTTCACCCTAGTCCCCGATTTGTGGACAGCCTTGGAGAAAGTGGTGCCTATTGTGGACCAGCTGTTTACACCGGACGAGCGATCATCAGACCAGTTGGGGTGGGCTCGTGCTATTCAGGACGCGCTGGCTGAACCCCATGAACAACTGTCTAGCCATGAACCCGACGACGACGATGCCATTGATTACCCGGCTAGACTCAGTCAGCCCAGTGACATGACCACCTGATCCTTTGATCTCACGGGGTTGTCCCTATAAATACGGGAGACAGTCAACTCTGGTACCATTCACGTACTGACCATGGCGGAGCATATGATACTGGCGTATCTCAGCTTGACCCCCGAGGTTTTCCTGCACGTGTGTGCGGGTAAGGTCGATATCATGGAGGAGGTGGTGGGAGACATCTGTGATGCGGATCCTACACAACCGTGACCGGCTCACATTCGTCTGTCCCGAGAGGGCTGGACCAAATTCAAACGGGTGTTGTCTGGTGAACTGGACGGCGATCTCATCCACTTGTGTCACGATGTGTACATCCGACGCGGTCCTTTCTTTGCTCAATTGGCTCGGCTAGATGGGAGTACAGTGCATTTTACCCTTCACCCTGATCTATGGTCTGCATTGGAAGATGCCGTGGTAGATGTGGATGAAGTGCTTATCAAGCGGTCATCAGACGAGTTGGACTGGTCATTTACCATGGACACTGTGGAAGCCAATGAAGAAAATCAGAAAGAAACTCCGGCCCAAGATATACCCGTTATAAATAAACGATAGAGCCAGGGTCCATCATCATTGTGCCACCATGAAGCGCTGGGAGAAGGTGTTGGATAACTTATACTACAGTCCCGACAGTCCGGCGGCCTATAGTGCATTGTCGGCTCTCTATCGAGCGGCCAAACCCCAGGGGATACAACGTGCCCAAGTCCGAGATTGGTTAAGAAAACAAGACGCCTATACCTTACATCGATCTGTCCGTCGCCATTTTCTACGGAACCGGGTCATCGTGGGAGGAATAGATGCCCAGTGGCAAGCGGATTTGGTCGATATGAGCGCCTTTGCCAAACACAACGATGGGAATCGGTATATCTTGACGTGCATCGATATCCTATCCAAGTATGTGTGGGTGGTACCCATCCGGACGAAAACGGGGGCGAATCTCATAGCAGCGTTCAAAGACATCTTCAAGACCGGGCGCAAACCTTTGTATTTGCAAACCGACGAAGGCACGGAATTCCTCAACAGACCGTTCCAAGCCTTTCTCAAGAAACAGAAGATAGTTTTTCTTCCATACGTACAACGAGACCAAGGCTTCCGTGGTGGAAAGGTTCAACAGGACATTCAAAGGCCGCATGTATAAATATTTCACCTATAAGAATACAAGGCGGTACATCGATGTTCTCCCGAAACTGGTGAGGGGTTACAATCGAGCCTATCATCGGAGTATAGAGAGAGCCCCCATTACCGTGACCCAACGCAATGAAGCCCAAGTCCGGCGTGTCTTGTACCCCAGGCCATCGCAGCGAACGACGAAGGCGGTGTACAAGGTCGGGGACCCTGTACGGATCAGTAAAGTCAAGGGCAAGTTCGAGAAAGTTACTTGCCCAACTGGAGCGATGAGCACTTCCTGATTAAACGGCGCCTACCCCGACAGCGGCGAGTCTATGAACTGGAAGATCTTCAAGGGGAACCGTTGCTAGGGACGTTTTACGAGACGGAATTACAGACTGTCGTAAAAACACAGCAAGACTACTACACGGTGGAGCAGATTTTGAAAACGGAACGTCGACGTGGCAAACTGTTTCATTTCGTGAAATGGCAAGGTTGGCCCAGTTCCTTCAATTCCTGGGTCGCGGCCAACCAGGTGAAACGACTATAAAGCCAGGCACCACTGCCGTCATCCTTCATTCCACGTCCGACCACAGTGCTATGGACAAACAGCAGCTGCCTCTGAAGACGGCGTCTCCCAAAACGCGCAAAGCGCAAGTGGGTTTTGTGGTGATAGTGCTAACCCTGCTGAGTGTGTTGTACGGAGGTGTGTTTTACGACGTAGCCTATGTCAGCACGTTACTTAACCAACTGAGAACACCAGCCAGCAGCGAAACCGGTCTACAGAGAGCACCAGTCAACCCCGTATCGAGCCCAGTCACCACCACCACACCCCGTGTACAAGCCACGTCGAGCTCCACACCAAGCTCTACACCTACACCAAGAACACCCACTACGTCTCAAGACCCACCGGATTTCATCCCTCACAGTGAACAGACAACGACCACCGACGTTGTACCCACCCCCATCATCATCCCTGACAGTGTACAGACAACGACGACCGACGTTGTACCCACCACCACTCCAGTTCACTCGTACCAAATTTACAAGAGCGGGTTACCACGACAACGGATACACCTCGAACCATGGACCCCCGTTGGCAGCATCCCTTCACGTGTCTCATCGCAGGACCGACGGGCTCCGGCAAAACGCACTTCGTCCGGAAGCTCCTTCAACACGCCGACAGCATGATCACCCCACCCATTGCCCGAGTCGTGTGGTGTTACGGAGAATGGCAGGCAGCGTATGCAGCAATGCCCCACATCACGTTCGTGGAAGGCCTACCCAACCTGGCCGATTTGGAACCCGACACCTTGGTGGTTCTGGATGATCTCATGGCGGAGACGGATGCGCGGGTCACCCAACTCTTTACCAAAGGCAGCCACCATCGACGGCTCAGCATCATCTACATTGTGCAGAATCTGTTCAGTAAAAACAAAGAACATCGGAACATCAGCTTAAATGCCCACTACCTGGTGGTCTTCAAAAACCCGAGAGATGCCACTCAACTGCTGCACCTGGCGAGACAGATATATCCCGGCCGCACACCGTTTGCGTTGGAAGCCTTTAAAGATGCGACAACCCCTCAGCACGGGTATATGCTCTTCGACCTCAAGCAAGCCACCGCCGACCACCTTCGACTACGGACCGGCATCTTTCCCGGAGAGACCCACCACGTGTACTTGCAAAAATAATGTAAACACACCCACAGTGGCTCCCCCAGCTGGGATGTGTGTGTGTTTGATGATGGGGATAATAAAGAAAGAATGAATACCACAGCAGGGTTGACTTTGTCTCTGAGATAGATAAAAAGAGCAGAGTTGTGGGTTCTGGCATTAGTTGTACATGATGTCTGCGCGAGTACGGAAGCACGCTCCCACGCTCCGTGTATTGAAGACGGCCCCACCCGAGTTGGTCCGAACCATTGTACGCGGTGCGGACCCTGACCTTGTACGCTGTCTGTGCGAGATCGGGTACAACCTGTTAAAAGGCAACGTACCACTCACTCCGGCTCAGAAGACCAAGTTGGCCAAGCATAAGACAGGTCTCCGAACCCTAGTCCACAAGCGGGTCCCTCAAACACAAAAGAAAAAGGTGTTACAGAAAGGCGGCTTTCTCGGGGCCATCTTAGCACCGTTGGCCGCTTCCGTGTTGGGTCCAGTATTGGGTGGACTCTTCGGCCGACAATGAACCACACGAAAAAAATGGTCCTCGTCGAACCACGATTCCTTCAAAACCTCCAATCGCCCTACCCTGTCCCACCTACGGTGAAGACCATAAACACCCTCGATGGAGAGATGCAACAGATCTTACAGAGACCGGGGTTAAGCGACAGTGAGAAAGTACAACGGTACAATGAGACGCTTCAACGGTACATGACGTTCATGGACCAATACAAAACCCTGTCTACCCCACCACCACCACCACCACCACCACCACGTGACACACCGCCGACCTCAGCACCGCTCCAACAGCCGCCATTACCAGGGGTACCACCCACAGCCCCACAGTGGGTGGAAGACGAAGTCCTGAAGAGTGTACCTGCATCGTTCAAGAAACAAGCTGGCCTGGTATTACAACGGATGAAACAGAATCCTAACATGACTTGGAATGATAAAGGCGAACTCCTGGTACAGAATCAGGTGGTCCCGGGGACCCACATGACGGATTTAGTGAATGAGCTGATGCGTCAACGCAGGTCGCACACCGATCCTCGAGGATGGGAGGTCTTCGCTCAAGGCTTGAAAGACATGCATGCACCACAGGAATTGGTGGGGAACCCCCAGCGCTGGGCCTTTATGCAGCGAACCCAGCAATCGCCGAGTGGCCCACTACCTTCTTGGGAAGCCGAATGGGAACCGGAGTCACCCCCCAAAACTCCACCACCACCACAACGGGCACCTTCTTTTCAAACCTTTAAAAAAGCACCCTCGATCAGGACACCCCACATCTCCAGAGCCGTGACACGTAGCAAGTCAACGCGACGAACACGACGCCGGACACAACCGCCCAAGGCCTGGAACACCTATTAAAACCAACAGCAGCAGCAGGACAGCTCAGTCGCCATGTTTTACCTCACCCTACCCAGTAACAGTTCGCTGGATGTGTTTCCTGACAACACCGTGGCCAAGTATGTGACTCAATTACCACAACCGTTACATTTACCTGGCCGGTGGGAATGTGGACTGGTGGATATTCAGTACCCTTACTCATGGTACAACGTGCGAGCCAATGAAGTGTGGTACGAGGTGACCTACGAAGGCAAAAACACCCGACTCACCCTGCCCGAAGGCCAATACGATACCCCCAAGGAGTTCATGGGTGGGCTGACAAGACTGTTGCATTATAAGGCTCTACGGGAGGTCACGAATACTTCAAAACCCATCAAATCCTTTCCCTTCAAGAATCACGTGGACTTCGATTACAACGCACACAACGACAAGGCACAGCTTATCGTCACCGGCAAGGCGAGTGTCGTACTGAGTCCTATCCTACAGCAAATGCTGGGTTTCGATCTAAAGACGTTCGCTGGTCCCACCGAACACCATGGCGAGATCCCGATGGATATGAAGTCGGGTATGTACGGACTCTACGTCTACTCGGACGTGGTGGACAACCACATCGTGGGCGATATCAACACACCTCTGTTACGGGTAGTCCCCATTAAAAAGACGTATGGAGATCAAGTCACCCACAGTTTCACCCACATGCTCTACTTGCCCGTACGACAAACCGACATCAACACGATCACGGTGGATATAAGAGATGACACGGGACGACCGGTGGCATTCGAACGCGGGAAAGTGGTGCTGACACTTCATTTTCGACAAGCACGTGCTCCCCACTTTGCATAATGAAAGTACCTTACGAGTGCGATGCACGCAGCTATATGGACTATTATGCCCAACAGGCCGGGGGTGGCTTTCCGGTCTTTAGCGGTGCACGCATGCAACGAGGACATGGGCTAGGGAGCATACTCGGCAGCATCGTCAAAACGTTCCTGCCCTTGGTGACGCGTGGGGTGAAAGCAATGGGTAAACAAGCGGTACGCAGTGGACTGGAAGTGGCCGGTGATGTCTTGGGAGGTACGGCACCCAAAGAAGCCTTGAAACGGCGGGCCAAAGAAGCGGGAGGCGTCTTGGTGGCCAAAGCACAACGCACCGTAGGGAATAAAAGAGCTGCCCCACCGAGACCACGCACCAGTCGACGACCGACACAGCGACGACGCACATCGAAGCAGACAAAGGATATCTTTTCTTAAACATGTCCTTGATCCACGCCGAGTCCTGCCCCTCCACCAACAGTGAATTTGATTTGTGGACCGTGCCGCCCACACAGACCGGTGCCGAACAAGGATTATGGGTGGAGTATCTCCCGCTCTCCAGCATCAACGAAACCGGGCCCATCGAGTTCACCATCAGTAATGCGGATACGGCCTATGTGGATTTAGCCCATACATACTTGTATGTGAAAGCCAAGGTGGTCAGTGGGGATGGCACCAGAATCGTCCAAGCTGCAACGGTGGGCCCGACGAATCTCTGGCTGCACTCGATGTTTCAACAGGTGGATATTTTTCTCAGCGACAAACTCATCAGTGACTCCACCAACACGTACCCGTACCGAGCCTACATCGAGACACTGTTGTCGTATGGCCGAGAGGCTAAAAAGTCTCAGCTGACAGCCGGTTTATTCTACCAGGACACACCCGAGCACATGGACACGGTGGACAATGTGGGATATAACAAACGGAAGGCTTTCACTGCGAACAGTGCCTCGGTGGATATGATGGGTCGACTGCACACAGACATGTTCATGCAAGACCGGTACCTCTTGAACAAGATCCCCATCAAAATCCGACTGATACGGGCGCCTCCGACCTTCGCCTTGATGGCCACTAACGTAGAGGGCATGCAGCGGACTATAAGATTGTCATCCAAGGCGCAGTCCTGTATGTCCGAAAAGTGAGACCGAATCCAGCCGTTCAATTGGGACACATGAAAGCCTTGGAAACAAAACCAGCCAGTACCCTATCCGACGTGTACAAACCAAAGTGTTCTCTGTGCCTGCTGGAAATATGAGCGCCAACAAAGAAAACCTGTTCCTGGGGGAACTACCCAAGCGATTGATCCTGGCCTGTGTGGAAAATGCCAGTTTCAGCGGAGCCTACCCAGAGAATCCGTTTGACTTTAAACATTTCGGCATCAATTTTGTGGCCCTGCATGTGGATGGACAACAGGTGCCAGCCACAGCCTTAACACCGAACTTTGGGCGCGCGAATTTCATTCGAGCCTATCAGAGCCTGTTTACAGCCACCGGTCAAATCAACCAGGACGAAGGGAATATGATCAGTCGGGAGGACTACGCGAACGGATGCACGTTGTTCTGTTTCGATCTGACCCCCACCTTAGAGAACGACCATCAGCTGGCCCTGACCAAGCAAGGCAATTTACGGTTGGAAATCCACTTTGCACGAGCCCTGGCGACCACTGTCAATGTGATCTGCTACGCCGAGTTTGACAACATCATTCAAGTGGACAAGGCGCGCAACGTCCTGTGTGACTTCTTCACCTAACATGGATACAGACCAGATAACCACCGTGCTGGAGAATGACCCAGAGACACGTATGGTCTTTCAAGGGGTGTTCGCCCGAGATGTGTTCCCATTAGACCGTATGTATCCTGCTGCTTACGTTCTCAGCACGGACCCGATGGATCGGCCCGGTGAACATTGGGTGGCCGTGTACTTGACAGAACAGCAGGGCGAATACTTTGACCCGTACGGCCTGCCACCCCTCCATCCCGATTTAACAGACTTCATGGATCAAGGCACAGGGACGTGGTGTTGGAACAGTCAAACGTTGCAAAGCCTGACCAGTAGCGTGTGCGGACAATATTCCTTGTTTTGCCTGTACCATCGATGCCGGGGAAGACCCTTATCTACCATCGTACAGATGTTTGACGAGTACCCCAAGGCCGAGGACCGCGATGTACTCGTCTATGACTGGGCCGCCCATCATTTCAATGTACAAGTACCGTTCTGGGCTTAAGTTAATTACAAGCCCCTTGTTCTGGGCTTAAGTTTACAAGCCCCCTGTTCTGGGCTTCAGTTTACAAGCCCCTTGTTCTGGGCTTCAGTTCTTTCAATGTACAAGCCCCTTGTTCTGGGCTTCAGTTTTCACGTGGTTGTTCTGACGTTGTTGTTGTTACTGAATAAAAAAAAAATGAGATCTCACCAAAAAAAACCTGTCTTGTGTGTTTTATTCATAATGCATCAATGCCCAATGTGGAGATTCAGTCAAACTGAAATCAGTGGTGTAGGATGGGGCCAAAATGTAACCCATCAATGTTAGAATGCCATGAGCACTATAGTAAAAATAGAGAGCCAATGAAATCAGCCTACAGACCAAGTACGTGTTTTTGGTCTAGGTTTGGAGCGCGCATTTCATTGAGGTACGTGTATACGGTGAGTGAAGAGACTCGTCCAACACGTATAGATTAAGTTTATGACTATAAGTTCTATGAGCATAATGCATGAAACTGGCTTTGAACACCGTATTAGCCAATCAGTGGCCTAGAATGGAGCCAAAGGTAACCCATCCATGTCCAGAAAACATTACCTGGGTGTACAAGAACCCAGATGTAGGCGCGGACGTCAGCGAAAGCACACCGTGAGTACCCCAATTCGATTGGCTGATTGGTTCTTTTTCTCGACCGCTGATTGGCTCTTTTTTCTCGACCGCTGATTGGTCCAAATGGACCTGCCCATCCTTCCCAGGTTCATTTACAATCCCCTTTTTGGGGTTCAAGCTCTGACTATATCGATGCCGCAACATTGTCTCATAGGACATTGGACCGTCTGACCTGGAGGTGACCTTTGACCTTTTGACCCGCGCGCGCGGGCACTGCCGGGTATGACGCGCGCGCCGCGGCCGGAGAACCCGCGCGCGCTGCGGGGCGCCGGGGCGGGGGCGGGAAAACACCCCGGAGGGTTGAACGTTGGAACTCTTCTGGGTTTGGAGGTAGTTTTAGTGAAAACCGGAAGTGACGTCACACACTTGCGCAGACCGACCAAACCACGTCCGAAGGTGAACGCCATTGTGGGGAAAACCCCCAGTACATCAACACACACAAACAAGTCTAGACATGTACCCAAGGTCACGCCCCATTCACCCCAACCGGAAGTGACGTCACAGCCCCCACGTGACCTGCGCAGCAGAATGGATACGACACCCTAGTGTAACCCCCTCACCTAGGCTTCACATGGATACCTCACTCGATCCCATCGGCTCATGAGAAATCCCGCTCGAGTCCAAAACGTCTATGTTCATACCCTTGGGCCACCGCGCATGCGCAGAATGGTGACAACGCCCAAGCCGCTAGTCCAGTCAGATGCCCCTTCACATAAGCTTCACTTGGATACCTCACTCGACCCCATCGGACCATGAGTGCCTCCCCTAGCTCCCAAAACGTCTATTTCCATACCCTTGGGCCACCGCGCATGCGCAGAATGGTGACAACGCCCAAGCCGCTAGTCCAGACAGATGCCCCTTCACATAAGCTTCACTTGGATACCTCACTCGACCCCATCGGACCATGAGTAACTCCCCTAGCTCCCAAAACGTCTATTTCCATACCCTTGGGCCACCGCGCATGCGCAGAATGGTGACAACGCCCAAGCCGCTAGTCCAGTCAGATGCCCCTTCACGAAGGCTTCACTTTGATACCTCATATGACCCCATTGGACCATGAGTAACTCCCCTAGCTCCAAAATGTCTATTTCCATACCCTTGGGCCACTGCGCATGCGCAGAAGGCTGACAACGCCCAAGCCGCTAGTCCAGTCAGATGCCCCTTCACATAAGCTTCACTTTGATACCTCATATGACCCCATTGGACCATGAGTAACTCCCCTAGCTCCAAAACGGCTATTTCCATACCCTTGGGCCACCGCGCATGCGCAGAATGCCGCTATTTCAACCCGTTAGTCCAGTCAGATGCCCCTTCACATAAGCTTCACTTCGATACCTCATATGACCCCACTGGACCAGTAGTAACTCCCCTAGCTCCAAAACGTCTATTTCCATACCCTTGGGCCACCGCGCATGCGCAGAATGGTGACAACGCCCAAGCCGCTAGTCCAGTCAGATGCCCCCTCACATAAGCTTCACTTTGATACCTCATATGACCCCATCGGACCATGAGTAACTCCCCTAGCTCCAAAACGTCTATTTCCATACCCTTGGGCCACCGCGCATGCGCAGAATGCCACTATTTCAACCCCACACCCAGCTCATCAGATGCCCCCGCACATAAGCTTCACTTTGATACCTCATATGACCCCATTGGACCATGAGTAACTCCCTAGCTCCAAAACGTCTATTTCCATACCCTTGGCCCACACGAGTTGTCTCCCTTGCGTCAATGTGTGCAGATGGCGCTATGGTTAGGATCGACGCCGTGATGTGGAAAGGGCGTCCCCACACCATCCTGGAGCCGCCATTTTGTTTGTTGATTTTCTGCGGAGATACACGGGGCAATAAACGCTGGACCCTAGGGTGGTACAGATGCTAGACTGATCCTATTAACATGGTACAACACCTATAGATTATGTTTATTATTATTATATGGCTTAGAGTTTTTTTTGAGGGTAATGTGAGGGTTTTTTCTCCCCGTGACCTCCCCACCGCCTCGTTTGCTCCCTTGCGCCGCCATCTTGGTCCCACCACCCACAGCCGCCATCTTGGTCCCACCACCCACAGCCGCCATCTTGGTCCCACCACCCACAGCCGCCATCTTGGTCCCACCACCCACAGCCACCATATTGGTCCCACCACACACCAGAACGACACAGCCAGAGTTGTCTCCCCCTAGTGCGGGTTTTTGCCACCAATGTGTACAGATGGCGCCACTAGTTCCTCCTCAATCCTCCTCATATATAGTTACATCCGGGTGAAATGTGACTCTAAATCACCTTTCCCTACTACTCATGCACTTGTTCGCAGACAGTCTCCCAGTCACACAGACGTGGACACCGGACTCCATCTGGATTAAGTTACACTCCAAGTTTCTGGGCTGTAGGAGAGATTTGTTTATCTCTACCTGTTATATTCCCCCGGGTGACTCATCCTATTTTGATGATCAGTTTGCTCAGTTAGAAGATAATTTGACCAAATTCAGTTCCGAAGGAGATGTGCTTCTCATGGGAGAATTCAACTCCCGATTAAAAGGAATGCAAGATTTCATAGCAAATGATACAAGTGAATATATAGGTCTCCCTGAGGATTACGTCTCTGATTCCCAGTTGTTCAGAAATAACTTAGATTTGCATGGTCCGGTCCTGAGACATGGGAGACAACTTCTTTCCTTATGCGTTTCTTCGCAGATGCGTATCCTCAATGGCAGAACTCCTGGTGACACCCTTGGAAATTATACATACCATGACTGCAGAGGAAGTAGTGCTGGACTTGTTCATCTGTAGCGAAGCACTACTCCCCTCTATTTGGTGCAAATCAAACCCCTAATTTATTTATCAAGGCACTGTCAAATTACATGTAACCTTGACTACTGTGTTGACAGACAACAAAATGCTACTCCCATAGAAATATTTCCAGCGCCCCCGCGCTTACCTAAGCTCACTTCTGAAAACCAATATCAATATCAACTTTCACTACTATCACAAGATGCAATAACCTCTATTTCCGACTTTATGACAAAGGATATCACAGCCACTCAACTGAATATTGACGAAGCTAATAGCCAACTCACTGATATAGTCCTCAAAACAATCTCATCACTCAACCCACGCTCTTTCGCATTACTGAACTCTAATCCCAAACGCCATAAAAGAAGACGAAAGTCTAAACCGTATTTTGACCAAGACTGTAGAGATACTCGTAAACTAGTGATCAGTTTAGGCAAACAACTCTCCAGTAATCCCTGGAATCCACAACTCCGGCAGTCGTATAATAAAACTAAAAAGGACTACCAGAAACTCGTAAAAAAAAACAGAGGATCTACAAACAAACTATCATTGATAATTTAAGAAGTCTGGGCAGCACAAACAGTAAAAAATTGTGGACCCTCATACAATCACTTGAGAATATTGATACATTAAATCCCGCATCTGGCCCACCTCTTTCTGACTTATACAAACATTTTGACACCATTAACCACCAAAATCAGTCAAACTGTACTGGTAGTGAAGTGAAAGAGGAAATAAATACCCTGGAACAGTCTGACCATGGAAATAACCATCTTTCTGAGCCAATCTCCTTAAGTGAAATAAAGACGGCTATTAGAACTCTAAAAAATAACAAATCAGCCGGTCCTGATAGGCTAACAAATGAAATGTTAAAATGCTGGCAACTCTCTCTTCTTTCTCCTATCACCAAATTGTTTAATTGTATCCTGCAGGCTGGAATTTTCCCATCGATGTGGGCCCAGGGCTACATAGTTCCAGTTCATAAAAAGGGCGCCAAAGGAGAGGTATCAAATTATAGGGGAATCACTATCCTGAACAGTCTCGGCAAACTTTTCACTAAACTCCTTAATAACAGGCTCTCAAACTTCCTGGAAGAAAGTAACATCCTTCCAGAAGAACAAGCTGGCTTCCGTCCAGATCGTCGAACAACAGACAATCTTTACATTTGTTGTGTACTTCTGTTTACAAATGAGGAAAACCCAGACACACGACTTGTCGATAAAATGGCGTTTTACTGAGACAACGTGGTTTCGCATGAGAGCGTACATAAGGGAGGTTACTCTACATTATGCTCATGGCAATCCCGGTCAAGGGGGCATCACTCTAAGAGTCAAGTTACGTTGCTCTATTGTAAGGATGATAATATTGAACTAACAGGCAAATACATTACACTTCCTCCCAACTTAACCTTATTGTTAACGCTTGTGAAGAAGGTTCAAGTGATACATGTTAACTTAATAGTTCATTCAGGAATCTTCACTGATTCAAAGTCAACAGTTTGTAGCAATTATCACTTAACAGAAAGTTCAACTAATGAACACAATACCAAGATTCTCACAGTCATAACCGTCTGACTAGTCCTTGACTAGCTTATGACAAATTCTAGAGAACAATTAACTGAAAGTTAACTTCAATAACATAACCGTTATGTAATAGTGAGTGAGTGAGTGAGTGAATAGGGTTTAACGTCGCTTTCAACATTTTTTCAGCTATATCACGACGGGGAAGGGAAGGCAGGGGAGGGAGAGGGGAAGGGGAACCTACTTGTAACAGAGCAGATCTAATGCTGCCATTTTATAGTGCTGTCCCACTGAAATATCATGCCGTAGGCAGACATGACACCCCACTCAGTCACATTATACTGACACCGAGCGAACCAGTCCTTGTTCTATCGTCTTAATGCTGAGCGTAAGCGAGGAAGCAACAAGTTCCATTTTTCAAGTCTTAGGTATGACCCGGCCTGGGATCGAACCCAGAACCTACCGCTTACGAGGCCGACGCTCTAACCATTAGACCACCGCAGTGCGGTCCTGTTATGTAATAGTCAACAGCTGTAGCCCTCATGGCTGTATTATCCGAGAACAGTTCCAAGGAATCATCCAAGTAAACAGTTCCAAGGAATCGCGCACAACATTTCCAACAATGAATCGCGCACAACACTTCCAACAATGAATCGCGCACAACACTTCCATTAATGAATCGCGCACAACACCGAACTGTGGAATCACATCACTATATAGGTTGGCCAGATCAGTCTAGCCAATTTCATAGTCCTTTAAGTGTGTTGGGAGCGTACGAACTCTACCTGATCTCCTTGTCTCACGACTTGATGACAGTTCTGAAGTACCTGGCAGGGTTGACTGCTCACTTGGAAATACAGAAGTGGAATCATTGTCAGTTGATATACTGCACGGGGGATCTGTATACTGTTGATCCTGGTTTACATCTGTTTGCGTTTTGTCACTGTCCGGCTCCTTTGTATGACGTGTTGCCAGTTGTTCTGCATGTCGACGCCATACCATGTTTGGAGCGACTTGTACTTTATAAGACACCGGACCAGTCTTCGATACCACTGTGGCTGGTACCCACTTGGATCCATTGCGGTAATTTCGAGCATATACAGTATTTCCGGTTTCGAATCGCCTATCTCTGGCTTTCTTCCCTCTTGCTTTGATTTGATCTGCCTGGCGATCAGACACAGTGCGTTTGAGGTCCGGTTTGAGCAGATCCAAGCGAGAGCGAAGCCTCCTTCCTAAGAATAGAACTGCTGGTGCTTCATTTGTTGTACAATGAGGCGTGTTCCTATACGCCAATAGGAAGTTGGATAGCCTAGTTTGAAGAGGCTGGGACATCTGTGAAGCTCTAAGTGATTGCTTGAATGTCTGGACAAGGCGCTCTGCTAGTCCATTGCTGGATGGATGGTACGGTGCCGAGGTTACATGCTTAACCGCATTCATCTTCAAGAATGTTTCAAACTTTTCCGAAACTAGCTGTGGCCCGTTATCACTAACTAGCTGTTGCGGAATACCGTAACGACTGAACAATCCCCGTAGGACTTCTATCAGCTTGCTGCTCGTTATAGATGTCATGATGAACACCTCCGGCCACTTTGAGTGTGCGTCAGACACAACTAGGAACATCTTGTTCTCAAATGGTCCGGCGAAATCGATTTGAATGCGTTCCCATGCGGTGGTAGGCCACTGCCATGGATGCAGGGGCGATGGGGTGCGGGTGTATTCTGGATCTTCTGACATCCTTCACACGCTTTCGCTGTTTGCTCAATTTGAGCATCAAGATTAGGCCACCAGATGTAACTCCTTGCCATGGTTTTCATTTTCACAATGCCCATGTGGCCTAGATGTAGCTCCTCCAGGACACGTTCGCGTAACTTTGGCGGGACTATCACACGTATACCCCACATCAGGCATCCGTCTTGCACGGTGAGCTCTGTGTGTCGATTGTAGAATGGTTTCAAATCTGGGTCTTCCGTCTTGGTCCAGCCACTCAAGGTCAGTTGTAGGACCTTTGATAAGGTTGGATCACGGCGCGTTTCATTCCTGATAGTAGAACATTTCACTGGCAGTTTGTCGATTTGCGACAAATTGAACACCTCAGGTTCACTCGACTTGTCACTCTCTGGTTCTGCTGGTAATGGAAGGCGAGATAGTCCGTCTGCATTAACATTGCTGGCAGAGTTTTTGTACACAGTGTCATATGAATGAGCAGATAGCAATAGTGCCCATCTTTGCAAGCGGGCCGCTGCCAGAGTTGGAATTGCCGTTTTGGGACCAAATATCTTTGTTAATGGACGATGATCCGTGACAAGAGTGAATTTTCTCCCGAATAAGTATTGGTGGAATTTCCTTACGCCGTAGACCAGTGAGAGTGCCTCTTTGTCTATCTGGGCGTAGTTTGTTTCTGCGCTCGATAAGGTCCTGGAAGCGAAGGGGATTGGCTTCTCCGTACCGTCACTGTAGGTGTGGGAGATAACTGCCCCGATTCCGTAAGGCGAAGCATCGCATGCTAGGGTCAATGGTAAGCATGGATCGTAGTGAGCTAAGACTTTTGTTGACGTCAACAGCTCCTTGGCTCGTTTGAAAGCAGAAAACGATGATAATAATTCAGTAGACCAAGAAATGAGCGTAACTGCGCTACATTTTCAGGCGTTGGG
This sequence comes from Hanleya hanleyi, assembly GCA_036873755.1. Lineage (NCBI taxonomy): Eukaryota > Metazoa > Mollusca > Polyplacophora > Lepidopleurida > Hanleyidae > Hanleya > Hanleya hanleyi. The sequence continues at coordinate 75,596 of JAVTVY010034572.1, forward strand.
GCATTGACGATTGCGTCAATCTTCTGTACTGATGGGTGCAGGCCGTTGGCATCAATGACATGCCCAAGGTACTCCAACGATGTTTTGAAGAAATAGCACTTTGCTTTCTGCACTGTTATCCCATGCTCCTCAAGACGCTGAAGAACCAACTCTAAACTTCTCAAATGATCCGATTTCGTGGCGCCCGTTATTAAGATATCATCCAAGTAGCAAACTACTCCGGTATGGCTTGGAGGACTTGTTCCATACTCTTCTGGAATATGGCAGGGGCTGAAGCTATACCATAAGCTAGCCTGTTGTAGCGATAGAGATCACGATGAGTGCTTATCGTCAGAAATTGCCTGGAATCCTCGTCTACAAGCATTTGCTGTTATGCTTGGGCGAGGTTAATTTTGCTGAAATGCTTCCCTCCAGCCAATGTTGCAAAAAGATCCTCAGCCCGAGGCACTGGATACTGATCTACTTTCAACACTGGGTTAACGGTGACTTTGAAATCGCCGCAAAGCCTCACTTTACCGTTCTTTTTGACTACTGGCACGATTGGCGTTGCCCATTCGCTATGGTCTACTGGCTCAATAATTTCAGCTTCCAGTAACCGGTCAAGCTCATCTTCAACTGCCGGTTTCATGGAGTATGGTACAGGGCGAGCTTTTACGAACTTCGGTGCGGCATCAGGCTGTATGTGTAACTTTGCCTTGAATTTCCGCATAGTGCCCAATTTATCACTAAATACCTTAGAATGGCGGGTAAGTATTTGTTTGAGCTCGTCTCTCGCGTCTTCTGGTACCGTAGATAATTTTTTTATCGTCTGCCAGTCTAAATGGATTTTCTGGAGCCATGCGCGTCCAAAAAGTGCTGGGCCACCATTATCCACGATATACAGTTCCAGTTCCTCATCCTGGCCCCCGTATTGCACATTTACCACTACTACACCTTTTGGGGAAATAGTCTCACCTGTGTACGTCCGCAATACGACGTTGGTTTTGCGCAATTTGAGGTTAGGTAGAAGATTCTTGTAATCTTTGTATGACATTACCGACAATGCCGAGCCAGTGTCAAGTTCCATTTTCAGAACTTTTCCTTCCACGTTAGGTCTAAGCTAGATCACGTCATTTGTGTTAGAACTGGTATAGTACAAGTGCAAATTGTCTTCATCACTGGAATTTTCGTGCATATGATGTACTGGTTTGACCCCATGACGCGGTTTTCCCTTCTGTTTAGGTTTGTTTCGTGTGCCTTTGTTGCGACAAACCGACTTAATGTGACCTTTCTGATTACATTTGTGGCAAGTTTGGTCTTTAAACCAACATTCTGATTCTGTATGATTTGTCTTTCCACAATGAGTGCATCTAGAATGAGTTTTTGGTTTAGCGAATTTTTCATGAAACTTGTGAACAGGTTCAGATGTGCTGTTTCCGGATTTCAACTCACGTGTATCCTTGGCCGCGGTTTCCATGGAAACGGCAATTTGCATGGACCGTTCAAAAGTTAATTCTGCCTCAGTCAACAAACGTTTTTGAATGGTCTCGCTAGTTAGGCCACAGACAAACTGATCACGAAGTTCATCGTTGAGAAAAGTGCCAAAAGCACAATCTGCTGAAAGTTTTCTCAATGCTGCCGCATAATCCTGAACAGAGTCTGTACCCTGATTACGTTTGCGGAAACGGAAACGTTCTGCTATTACTAGCGGCTTTGGGGACAAATGATTTGACAAAACGTCCACTAACTGTCTGTATGTCAGCGTTGCCGGCTTCACTGGCGCCGTCAGACTTCTAAGTAAACCATAAGTCTTACCCCCAATTAGACTGAGTAACACTGGGACCAATTTGTCATCCACAATTTCATTGGCGGCAAAATATTGTTCAACTCGTTCCAAATAGGTCGGCCAGTCTTGGACGGTCTCGTCGAAAACTTCGATGTTCCCGATTATCTGAGTCATTCTCAATGTACAGAAATAACTTAGTCTATTTGGGTTCACAATTAATAACCACCTCGTCGCCAGTTGTTGTGTACTTCTGTTTACAAATGAGGAAAACCCAGACACACGACTTGTCGATAAAATGACGTTTTACTGTGACAACGTGGTTTCGCATGAGAGCGTACATAAGGGAGGTTACTCTACATTATACTTGTGGCAATCCTGGTCAAGGGGACATCACTCTGAGAGTCAAGTTACGTTGCTCTATTGTAAGGATGATAATATTGAACTAACAGGCAAATACATTACAACATTATTTCTACTGTTATAGATAATTATGTTAAGAAAAAGAAAAAAATATTCTTCTGTTTTGTCGACTTTAAGCAAGCATTCGACTCGGTTTGGCATGACGGTTTGTTCTTGAAGCTCCTTCGAATAGGAGTTAGTGGAAACTTCTACAAACTCATTAAAGACATGCATACAAAAACAGTACTTCAAGTTAAGCAAAACAACTCGCTCTCGCCTAAGTTAGAAAGCTTGGCGGGAGTCCGCCAGGGAGACAACCTCAGTCCTACCCTCTTTAACGTATTCGTTCATGACCTCCAGTTCAACCGCACCGAAAATGACTCGCCCTTATTACATAAAGAGGCTATATCACACCTAATGTATGCAGATGATTTGGTAATAATGTCGAAATCTGAGGGTGGTTTGCAAAATAGCCTCAATCAACTAAAACTATGCTGTAGCACCTGGCATCTCAACGTAAATACTGATAAAACTAAAGTAATGATTCTACAACAGCGAAAACGGAAGAAGAACTCATCTCCTGTTTTTCAGATAGGTGATACAACACTACAAATAGTTCAATCCTACCGATACCTAGAGACTACTTTGAACGACAAAGGCCAGTTCATAGACACTGCACTTGACTTGAAGCAAAGAGCTCAGAAGGCATTTTATAAAATACGGAAAGTATCTAATAATAGTGAACTCCCAATAAACATCCAAGTTAAACTCTTCCAGACCTTAATTAAGCCTATTCTAAACACCTCAACAAAAGTAAGTTCCCCCCTAAACATTGGTTAATATTTTCTAAGATATTTATGCGATTGCAACGAGATTTCTCACAGAGCATTAGTTTGACCAGTGCAACAATCAGTGAAAATTATTACCATGTAGGTGGTGCTATGCCTGAATGAACATGAATTCAATGCAAGCCGGTCGCATTTCAAAAATTGCAAAACAGATTATCAAAGACAGATTTTATTCAAACACGAACAAATCCTAACAGGTAGAGCAAAGACAGTGCTATCCAATCACACAGTTTGACTAGAGCAACAATCGGTGAAAAAGATTGCCCTGTGGGTGGTGCTATGCCTGAATGAGCATGCATTGAATGTAAGACAGTAGCATTTTCATCAATTTCAAAACAGATTATTAAAGACAGATTTTATTCAGTAACGAACAAATCCTAACCGGTAGAGCAAAAACAGTGATATCCAATCACATGATTTGACCAGAGCAACAATCGATGAAAAAGATTACCCTGTACGTGGTGCTATGCATGAATGAGCATGCATTGAATGCAAGTCGGTAGCATTTCCATAAATTGCAAAGCAGATTATCGAAGACAGATTTTATTCAATAACTAACAAATCCTAACCACGAAAGCAAAGACAGTGCTATCCAATAACACGGTTTGACCAAAGCAGCAATCGGTGAATATGATTACCCTGTTGGTGGTGCTATGCCTTAACCCTGTCAGGCCTGGAAGGCCATTATGGCCCTCTCCTACCAAACTTTCTCTCCTATCTCCGGAGCGACAACAAAATGAAAGCAGACTTTTTAGTTTGTCATATTGGGGTCAGTTTGGACATATTTGCATACCCCCCGAACAGAGGATCATGGGTAAATCCAAGATGGCGGCCATGTGATGTACCAAAAAAGTGATATTTTCATCATTTTTCTTCAAATGTTCTGCTTTTCCTCGCGGAAAAGTGGGTGAAAATGATTTTATTTCGCATCGGACTATTATTTACTAATTTATCATGCAGTTTTTGTAAAGAATATACATAAATAAAAAATTCGAAAAATCTGACCAAAAAAATCGACCAAAAATGCCTTTTTGAAAATGACGTCATCAAATGTTTACATCATGTTCTGGTAGAGCGTGACCCAAGGGTGTATTGTGGTAAGTTTCAGCATCCAATCTCCAGAGGTAAGAAAGCTATTGGGGGGGGGGGGGGGATACGGTAGCGTCCTAGACCTGGACAGGTCCCAAATGTCCCAGTGATTTACTCATGGTCCTCTGTTCTGGGGGTATGCAATTACGTTCAAAATGACCCAAATATGACCAACTAAAAAGTCTGCTTTCATTTTGTTGTCGCTCCGGAGATACGAGAGAAAGTTTGGTAGGAGAGGGCCATAATGGCCCTCCAGGCCTGACAGGGTTAAGGCAAAGCACCACCAACACGGTAGTCATATTCACCGATTACTGCTTTGGTCAAACTGTGTGATTGGATAGGACTGTGTTTGCTTTAGCGGGTAGGATCTGTTCATTATTGAATAAGATCTGTCTTTAATGATCTGTTTTGCAATTTATGGAAATGCTACCATCTTGCTTTCAATGCATGCTCATTCCGGCATAGCGCCACGTACAGGGTAATCTTTTTCATCGATTGTTGCTCTGGTCAAATCGTGTGATTGGATATCACTGTTTTTGCTCTACTGGTTAGGATTTGTTCGTTACTGAATAAAATCTGTCTTTAATAATCTGTTTTGAAATTTATGGAAATGCTACTGTCTTACATTCAATGCATGCTCATTCAGGCATAGCACCACGTACAGGGCAATCTTTTCCCCCGATTGTTGCTCTAGTCAAACTGTGTGATTGGATATCACTGTCTTTGCTCTACCTGTTAGGATTTGTTCGTGATTGAATAAAATCTGTCTTTGATAATCTGTTTTGCAATTTTTGAAATGCGACCGTCTTGCATTGAATTCATGTTCATTCAGGCAAAGCACCACCTACATGGTAATCTTTTTCACTGATTGTTGCACTGGTCAAACTAATGCTCTGTGAGAAATCTCGTTACAATCGCATAAATATCTTAGAAAATATTAACCAATGTTTAGGGGGGAACTTACTTTTGTTGAGGTGTTTATTATATAACTGTGAAATATGGGGATTAGAGGAAAACCTGCCCAAGAACGCACAAAATTTCTGGATTAGCATTGAAAAACTAAATAAAACACATTCAGAACAAATTCAACTAAAATTTTGTAAAATGGCCCTCGGAACTTCTCGTCGGGCACATTCCCTTGCATGCCGAGCAGAACTTGGACTTTTTCCCCTTCACTTCGACATCCTCATGGCTACTCTGAAATACGACGACCGACTCCAAAACATACAAAATAAACTTCTTAAAGATGCTTATGCCTCTGGTAACCAGAACTGGAAAACAACAGTTGCCAAGTTCAAGAATGCAGCGAACTTGGCAACTGGTGATATAAAAATACATGACTACGTTTCAGAAGAATAGGTACTACAATCAAATAAAATTGCAGCTGGAGCAAGACTACAAAAACTATTTCCTCCAAAAAGTTCAAGAGCACACCCAATCTGGTAAACTGACTCTCCTCTCAACCATATATGAAGAATACAAATTACAGGATTACCTAGAAAATATACAAAACCCGGATCATAGACGAACAATAACAAAACTACGAATCAGCTCTCACAAACTCGAAATAGAGGCCGGTAGGTATAAAAACACCCCAAGATGTGACCGGATCTGTCGCTACTGTACCCAAAAGGTAGTAGAAGATGAAGTACACTTCTTGCTATACTGTCCTCGACATAACAAACACAGAGATTATGTAAACCAAATTATCCACAGTAACCGACTCCCACCCCATCCGGAAATGATAAAAGTTAAATCTATACTAAATCCCCACAGAGACAATGCTTCAAAAATAGCAAGACTGGTACACCAAATGTACCAGTCAAGGCTCAGCCTTAACCCTCCATCAAAAAACCGGCAGGACACTTCTTAATTAGAGTTTATACATCAACACACTGGCAACTTCTATGTTATGTCCTAGAATTACTACTAACCCACACTGTTGGTTCAAACCATACTAACTAATAATTACTACGTTGCTATAGTACCATAGTAATTATATTGTTTTGTTTGCCATACTTGTACCATGTTACGAGTCGTGCAATAAACATATTGTATTGTATTGTATTGTATTGTATTGTATTGTTGTATTACCATGATATCAACTTGGATGAACCTGTTAGTCTATGTGGATTTATGGAGAGTAACAGGTTTGACATCGGGATGATCACTCCTACAAACTGTTTGTACGCGAGTCGAAATTAGTTAAAGCTGCCAGACAGCCTGTTTCTCTTCTGAGATAAAGAAGAGAAGATTTTGTCGTTGTTGTTACTACAGCTGAGTACATTTCCCCGTAAGAGTTTAAGAAATTCAAACTTGTGAGGTTTGTATTGTTATAGACGGTTAGCTCATGAAAGCGCTTTCTCTTTTAATATCTGCGCCCGCTGATTCCTGTGTTTGCACTGAATGTCACGTCAGCAAGTTGGGGGATCCTCCATGCCCCCAGTTCCCAAAACTGGAAGCCAGGTCTCACCCAATGAAATACTATACCAAATCTGAAATATAATTTGCTCCTGTTTTCGTCCGAATAAACACATGGACCTGGGTGACAATAACTTTCTTGCCTCTGCTCTCGCAGTGTTTGAGTCTGAAGGAAAACCTTGGTCCTGGTTGACAATGACGGTCGACAATAAATTTCCCGCCACTTCTCTCGCAGTGTTTGAATAAATTTTCCGCCACTACTCTCGCAGTGTTTGAGTCCGAAGAAAAACGACGGTCGACAATAAATTTCTTGCCCCTACTCTCACAATGTTTGAGTGCGAGTAGAAAACCTTGGTCCTGGTCGACAATGATGGTCGACAATAAATTTCTTGCCCTCATTCTCGCAGTGTTAATAAATTTCCCACCACTTCTCTCGCAGTGTTGGAATAAATTTTCCGCCTTTGCTCTCGCATTGTTGGAGTCAGAGGAAAAACCTAATGGCCCTGGTCGACAATGACGGTCGACAATAAATTTCTTGCCCCTTCTCTCGCAGTGTTTGAGTCCGAGCAGAAAACATTGGTCGTGGATGACAATGACGGTCGACAATAAATTTCCCGCCCTTACTCTCGCAGTGTTTGAGTCCGAGCAGAAAACATTGGTCCTGGTTGACAATGACGGTCGACAATAAATTTCCCGCCACTTCTCTTGCAGTGTTTGAATAAATTTCCCGCCACTACTCTCGCAGTGTTTAAGTCAGAGCAGAAAACCTTGGTTCTGGTTGACAATGACGGTCAACACTAAATTTCCCGCCACTTCTCTCGCAGTGTTTGAATAAATTTCCCACCCTTACTCTCGCAGTGTTTAAGTCAGAGCAGAAAACCTTGGTTCTGGTTGACAATGACGGTCGACAATAAATTTCCCTCCCTTTCTCTCGCAGTGTTTGAGTGCGAGTAGAAAACCTTGGTCCTGGTCGACAATGACGTTCGACGATAAATTTCTTGCCCTCACTCTCTGTGTTTTTAGTCCGAAGGAAAACTTTGGTTCTTGCCCCTACTCGCGCAGTACAAAAGTCCGAAATAAAACATTGGTCCTGGTTGACAATGATGGTCGACAATAAATTTCCCGCCACTTCTCTCGCGATGTTTGAATAAATTTTCCACCACTACTCTCACAGAGTTTGAGTCCGAAGAAAAACATTGGTCCTGGTCGACAATGACGGTCGACAATAAATTTCTTGCCCCTACTCTCGCAGTGTTCAAAAACATTTCCCACCACTATTCTCGCAGTGTTTGAGACCGAAGGAAAACAGTGGTCCTGGCCATGTAGGTCACAAATAAATTACCCGCCACTACTCCCAGTGCTCTAATCTGAAGAAAAACCTTGGTTCTGTTCGACAATGATGGTCGACAATAAATTTCCCGCCCCTCGTAACTCTCACAGTGTTTGAATAAATTTACCGCCACTACTCTTTCAGTGTTGATGTCCGAAGGAAAACATTAGTCCTGGTCGACAATGACGGTTGACAATAAACTTCCCGCCACCACTCTCACAGTGTTTTAATAAATTTCCCGCTATTACTCTCACAGTGTTTGAGTCCAAAGAAAAACATTGGTCCTGGTCGACAATGACGGTCGACAATAAATTTCTTGCCCTTACTCTTGCAGTGTTTATTTGGAAGGAAAGCCTTGGTCCTGGATGACAATGACGGTCGACAATAAATTTCCCGCCACTCCTCATTCAGGGTTTAAAACAATTTCCCACCACTACTCTCGCAGTGTTTGAGACTGAAGGAAACACTGGTCCTGGCCAACAAAGTAGGTCAAAAATAAATTACCCGCCACTACTCTCAGTGCTCTAGTCCGAAGAAAAACCTTGGTTCTGGCCGACAATGACGGTCGACAATAAATTTCCCGCCCCTACTCTTGCAGTGTTTGAATAAATTTACTGCCACTACTCTCGCAGTGTTGGAGTCCGAAGGAAAACATTAGTCCTGGTCGACAATGACGGTCGACAATAAATTTCCCGCCACCTCTCTCGCAGTGTTTGAATAAATTTCCCGCCATTACTCTCGCGTTCACAGTGTTTGAGTCCGAAGGATAACATTGGTCCTGGTCTACGATGACAGTCAACAATAAATTTCGTGCCCTTATACTCTTGCAGTGTTTTAGTCGGAAGGAAAACCTTGGTCCTAAGGATGACAATGACGGTCGACAATAAATTTCCCGCCGCTACTCGCGCAAGATTTTAACAAATTTCCCGCCACTACTCTTGCAGTGTTTGAGACAGAAGGAAAACACTGATCCTGGCCAACAATGTAGGTCACAAGTAAATTACCCACAATTACTCTCTGTGTTCTAGTCTGAAGAAAAACCTTGGTTCTGGTCGACAATGATGGTTGACAATACCTTTCCCTCCCCCACTCTCGCAGTGTTTGAATAAATTTACCACCACAACTTTCGCAGTGTTGGAGTCCGAAGGGAAACATTAGTCCTGGTCGACAATGACGGTCGACAATAAATTTCCCGCGTGTTTGAATAAATTTCCTGCCACTACTCAGTCTTCAAACATCAATGCCCGGTTGTAGTTCTGCCATTATCTTCGTACGGGTCACGTGATCCCTGATACGTTGCCGATCACGTGACACGTACGAATTTAATGGAGGAGTAATTCAACCGGCTGTTGATGTTTGAAGACTGATTGCAGACGGATGAGCTCTTCATGGCAAACAAACTCTTTGCCGAACTCGATAAATCTAATAGACAGAGAGTTGGGATGGGTTGTTTTATTGCCGGATAGAGCCGAACGACCCATGGAGCCATGTGATCCCGGAGTGTACATGTAAGTCCATGAAGAGGACTCATGGCTGAGTGTAGGAACGAACGAAGCCATGTCAACTTGGCTATTGTTTTGCTCGCTATTTTTAGCCCTATAACCAGTCTGGAATTTCATTGGTCGACTCTCCCGTCCTCGGTGACTGGAGTTGTAAAACAACGGGTTTGCGAAGAAGGCAGAAAGCATCGGTCGTATGTCGGGGGCAGATAATCCAGTGGGCGGGAGATGACTTTTAAGGTTAATTTCGACCAATCGTCGCTGGTCATATTGTATAGCCTGGCATATAAAATTCTGAAATAAGTGTTTTTGGCCGGGGAGAATGAATTTCTCTCCTCAATGTAAGATTTAGATATTTAAAGCGACGATATTCCGAAGATTGGTCCATGCACTTGGGAAGTAATAAACGGATGGCGTTTGGAAAGATAGGCTTTTTTTTTAGAATGGTTTGAAACGACCATGTTGAGTGGCTCTATTCCCAACTCTCTTTTGTTCTATGTCATAGAGGACGGCTTGGGTTGATAATTAAAAACTGTAGTAACTCGGATTGACATAATATGGCGATAACTTTAATTGAGTCAAAGATGGAAAAGAAATACACTAAGAAAAAAAGAAAAAAAATCGATTTAAAAAAATATATATATAGATATTTATTAATTTTCATAATTTATTGAAATTTATTTGTAGACAAAGACCATCCAACATCCCACGCCACAGGCCAGGCAACTGTGCCTGGTCTCTGTGGCTCCGGCAAAGAAAAATTGGACAACGTCTTACCGTTATTTGTGTTGTAGTCGCATAGAATTACATTCATGATCAGAGTATTTATTCCCAATGAACATGCCATGCTTGTGTCTCAAACCGGACACAAATTCTAATACAACCTGTAACCATCTGGGTCATCGTACATTGTATACGCGGCAAGTGCATGCAAATGATTCTAATACCATACTGTCCACTTCAGCCAACATTCTCCACAGCTGGTGTATTTTCCCGCTTGCTGAAACATTATCAAGCTCTGTCACTGCAACTCCGAATAGTGGAGAATATGTCCGTTCTCTTTTTCGTTGGCCAAGCAACAGTCGCTGTCAGGAAAATTGTTATACGGCGACACATGGGCGAAGACAAAAAAATCGTCTCCCTCTTCTGCGGCCACGAAACCGTCTACATCCGCAGAGAAGAATAAACAATATGACAGCAGCAAATGCTGCAGAGTATTTTGGAAAGCAGAATTTCCTTGGGCACAGGAGCGTGATGGCCAACAACAACAACAACAAATGAACATTGTTGGCAAATTGTGTAGAGATGTTCACATGTACTAACATGTACCTCAGACCAGTTGTTTCGGATAATTTCGAAAATATATCTTACGTATATCCCTAGCTAACTTCATAGCGTCTTCCTTCCCTCAACGCTATGCCGACGACAAATACATTTCCCTGTTGGTAACTCGAACATCTCCATCGCGCACTTATTATTACCATTGCGCCGTATTGGACATTCATTAACTTGAGAAAATGGGCCGCGATGAATAAAAATACCGAAATGGCAGACTACAATGTAAATGGTCCTTCGTCAGTCATATAATTACAGACGTTAAAATTATCTGTATGGAGCCTCAACATCACCTGAAATCGAGGGTCAAGAAGATGGGCATTTCCGTCATAATAGACCGCGTGTATACAGGGGATGATGATCACAATCTTTCATCGATTGTGGTATTTTTATTCATCACGGGCCATTTTCTCAAGTTAATGAATGTCCAGTAGGGCGCAATGGTAATAATAAGTGCGCGATGGAGATGTTCGAGTTACCAACAGGGAAATGTATTTGTCGTCGGCATAGCGTTGAGGGAAGAAAGACGCTATGAATCTTAGCTAGTATATCCCAGGCATATATCTCTCATCAGGATACAGCAAGGTTAAAGCAAACCCAACTGAAGCAGAATTGAAGACCCATGCATTTATTTATGGCTGCAGTTCCTATAGAAAACAGAAAATATAATCTGGACAATTGACCAGGTTAGAGCGAATGACTAACTGGGGAAAATATTCCAATTAGGATATTAAATCCAAGTTAGGATATTGAAAATATATCATAATTGGGATATTTTGACCGATTTTCATACTGAACGGCAATGGCGAATATCAGCATGTAAACTATAATCAAGATAGAATTTACTTCATAGCAGGGCTTCGTGTTTAGAATTGGTGCGCGAGCTAAAAATAGCTCACGTCAAAATATTTAGGAGAGGGTATTTGAAAGTTAGGTGAGTGGTTGCAATGCAATACAATATAAAATGTGACAGTTTACGTGAGCTAAAAATCACTCTCGTGACATGAATTTACGCGAGTGTTTGCGTGCAGGTGAGCTATCACTCGCGCTAAAAACGAAGCCCTGCATAGAACTGCCAATGCTACTGTATAATTTTGCTGACTTTTTCTCGCCTACGTTATTCTCTCTAATATTTAAATTATGTGCATTTATTTTTTTGTCTTGTTGCTGCAGTATACTTCCCATCACTCACCACAGTAAACTTATATGTCTTTATACGAACAGAATAACTAGCAAAATTTGCCAGCTTGAAAATATGGAAGTATAAAAAAATATCCAAATTGGGATCTTTTATCCCAATTGAGATATATATCCCAGTTAGTCCTTTTCCCTGACCTGTTGACAATTCGAGTACCAGAATGACTTTGTGGAAGACAAACAACAGTACAAAACATTTAAACTTAGGTGATTACCTTTATTAAGTTTTTTTTTTTTTTTTCATCTTTTAATCCAGGCCACCCACAAGGAATAAAATAGCTGATAAGGTGTCAAATTAAGAAGGAACAATCTAATACATGCAGCTTCGCAAAAAGATTGAGCCCTTCAGGGTGCGTGGCACATCATTTGAGGTTGCACATCATTGGCAATGCACATCATTCAAAATAACAATACATTTATTAAAAAATATGATTTCTATGTCAGTGATGTTGAGGTTGGATTGAAGGAGGAACTATATTATAGCTTCAAATAAAGATTACGCAATAGTTGGAGTAAAGCTATCATTTCCAGTGTGCGATGAGACACCACGACTCAACTTGGTAAACCCTCACATTTGTATGCAAATAAAAGAATATAATGGCAAATGTGTCCAATCATACTGTATATGCTACATAATCATGTGCACTGGTAAAGACTGAGAGATCACAAACTGATTAAAACTTTAAACTTTAAAGTTTTAATTAATATAGTAAGTTAAATGTGTGGACAGAAATATGGTTCGAACAAAAGCTTTAGGGTAAACTAGAATTTGATAGCAAAATTGAAGGAAATGGTGTCCTTCATTTAAGGCGACACAAAATTATGAACTAACAGGGGTTCGGTACTGTGGGATTCCCCTGCCAGTTATTTGATGTACTTCTTAAATAAAATAATGTCATCAAACTATTAGTAAATACATACTAGTACTATAAAGGAAACTATAGGTGATTTGGTATGTATGCCTGTATATACAATGTACACTGCATCTCATACCTAATAGGTTAGTATCACATATAAGAGATATCAAATTAGAAATTAAAATATGATTGAATAAGTGTAGCATGATGTAAGCTCCAGGAAAATATGAGTATATGGGGTCTGGCGAAGCTTAGTTTAGGAGATGGATGGTGGCACATGGTGCCCCGAGAGCATGGAGAGTGGGACATGCTTCCATGGGTAGCGCATGGGTTGAATAAATGTAGGATCATGTAAGCTGCGTGAAAATATGATGGTATGGGGTCAGGCGAAGCTTAGTTTAGAAGATATAGGGTGGGGATCGGAGCCAGGGGTGGGGACATGCTCCCGGGGTTAGTGGATGGGTTGAATAAGTGTACAGGATAATCTGAGCTCCCAAACTATATGAGAGTATGGCTTTGGTAAAGGCTTAGTTTAGGAGATATACATGTAGGGTGGGGCTCTGTGCCCCAGGGATGGGGACATGCTCCACGAGGGTAGTGGATGGGTTCAGTAAATGTAGCCAGATGTAAGCATTTGGAATATATTAAAGGTCGAGCTGGCCTTAGTTTAGGAGACATAGGTGAGGCTGAGAAGCTGTGGACAAGAAAATCTTCTAAGTCTAAAACTTTAACGTTTACTTGGTCCTGGGGTCCCAGGGGTGGGGACATGCTCCCTGAGGGTAGTGGATGAGTTCAATATGTGTAGCCTGATGTAAGCATCTCAAATATGAGGGTTCGGCGCTCGGGCAGGCCTTATAGTATCAAACTTTAACATTTACTTGGTCCTGCAGATAGACAGACAGACAGATACATGTAGACTGATAGACAGACGGATATCATTGTGGCACCTATATCGAGCTTTCCGCAGCTAAAGCTACAGGCTCGATAAAAATTGTCCTGAGATTTATTATTTTATATTTATGAGCATCTCGACTGACACCTGAAACTTCAGGGCAAGTTAACCATTCAGGGCAACCAGATTGACATTTTTACTTGCCCCCTAAGAAAGTTAAGTTACACCACTGCAACTGGACATCTGTCAAAATGTGTTCAGGTCTATTTATACAACAGCATAACCACTGAGCTTTATCATGTTCGAGAGTATCATAAGCTGTAGGAGTAGCAGAGGGACATCAGTATGGTGGACTTCAATATTATGGGGGGGGTGGTTAGACCGCTCGCTCCCTCCCTCAGATGGGTACCTGCAAATTTTAGATGTGATGAATGCACTTCGGCCCTTCTGAGAAGCTTGAAAGCAGTAGAATATTTCACAATAAAAGTTTTATTAAAACCAGGTCACGAGAGCTAAAAAAGAAATGTCAATCATGTTCCCCTCAGAAATAATTCTTGATGTCGATAATATTTGTCAACTGTACCCACCCTATTTCCACCAACGATGTGAAAGGTCAATAGTTAGGAGTTCTGAACAGGTTGATGTGGGGACGAGGGACTATACTCACTGAAATTTTGAGAATATTTCAAATTTCAGATGGTTCTCTCCAGCTCTCAGACACCAAAATGCATTCTTGCTCCTCCAGAGGCACGCAAATAGTCCCTCTGGCTGGAATACCGCACCGAGTCTGTATTTCATGCATTATTCAGGCCTCCCACTGGGGTTTTCCAAATAAGGACATTTTCAAACAAAAAGTGGGACAAAATTTTGTGAAATACACACAATTGTTACATGAACATGTTCATCTTCACATATCCAAGTCAAACACTACACGTGTTGCCTTGGCTACATATTGTCTGATAAGAATACAGGTTTGGTGATGTCATAGCTCTATAAATATTCAGTGGTCGATATCAGGGGAAGTGCAATGTATGACCGCTTTAAAATTTAAATATGATTGGCTATTTTAAAGAAATTAACATTGATACAACCACCACTTGCTATATCTGGAAATCACATGGGCAGACATAAAAGAAAATCATCGCTGCACGGTGTTGGCAAGCTCCTATCTTGATTGGCTATATTCCTACGAAGTAGGCTACCATCTGCAAATTGTCCAGTATTCAGTCAGTCAGTGAGTGCATGAGTGAGTCTATCCGAATCCTTTCGTCGGCAAAATAAGGAGAACCGTGACCTTGATTTTTGGCATGAACATGCATTAGGGCATTGTTACCAGCAAGTTCTGAGCTGACCGAATTCTGATGAAAATTTGATTTATAATTATTTTATTATTATTTATTGATACCTCAGTGAGTGCACTGTCATGCCCATCGAGAACTCTTGGCTGTATGTTTCACTGTGACTTGTGAAAGTTCTCTGATACGGCATATCACGTCGGACACACCGGTTCTCGTAAAATCACCAAAGTTAAGTGACTTTGAGCTCGGTCAAGACTTGGATGGGTGACCTCGTGCTGTACTGCTGGGCTGATATTAAAGTGTCCAGGGTAATAGGAACTGATGGTGATAATAGTTGGTACGCTAATGACTCACCAGCGGTGACATCAGGGAAAGTTAATAGTACCCACTATACAAATACTCTCACGGTAGCACATAGGGCCCCCAAGTCATCTCTTGAGTACACACTTAAATCATATCAAACCCTACTTCGTAGGAGCTGTGACGTTAGTCACACTGCCATGTTTTAAACAAAATAAATAAAGATAAATGCAATAATTCATATTCCTACGAAGTAGGCTCTCATTTGCAAATTGTCCGGTAATGAGTGAGTGAGCTAGTCCATCCGAATCCTTTCGTCGGCAAAATAAGGAGAACCGTTGACATCAGAATTTTTGGCATGAAGGTGCATTAGGGGACTGTTACCAGCAAGTTCTGAGCTGACCTACTTTTGATTAAAATCACTGGTGAATCTGGCTTGGGCAGTGCCCATCTTAATATGAGCAGGATTTCAACTTGGGGGGGGGGGGGGATTTCCTAAAGTTCAGTTCCCGTCGGAGTCGTAATGCCTACCCTAGGTCCTAGATCCTGTGACGTTAGTCACACTGCGGCTGCCATGTGACATCACGTGCATTTCCCGGTTTGAACAATTTACTCTTTCATTAGGTCAAGATAAATGATGAGACATTAGTGTACTTGTAGGCCTACATGTAGTTTTAGCTTGAAAGGTGAAGATGGAACATATTTAGCAATTAAAGGTTCTTCCAAATTGTCCCACATCTCATATTTTTTTTTATGCTAAATTGTTGTAAGAGATTATATTATTTCTTATGATTAGAGGATGTACCTGTGCTATATACGAGATGAAACATTAAATTTTTGTTCAAATTTTGAGGGTTTCGTCTTTATAATATGTCAATGATATTCTGTACATACATGTATACCTGTACATGGAAAGTTTGCTGAACCTGTCAGCTTTCATTGGATGAGTTTGACACAAGTTTGATGTGATTCGAGGAGGTGTATGTGCTATGTAAGAAATATGACATGAAAGATGAATTTTTGTCCAGATTATCGCAGTTTAGACTTTGTACGTTTCCATTGATAAGGTTTCTGTTATGCAAAAAATTGCATGTATCATGGAAAATTCGCTCTACATATATGTGTTCAATACTGCTGCAGCTTCAGCCGGAGACCCTGCAAGGTGAGATATTGGGTTTCTCAGAATGCTTGTTATGTCTCCCCCAACTATGTTGGGGGGAGACATCTAGTGTTTGTGCTGTCTGTCTGTCTGGATGGATGGGTGGATGTCTGGATGTCTGTCCGTCCCCTTGCCTTGTCTGCAAGATATCTGGAGAACTACTCGACGGAATTTCACCAAACTTGGATGGAAGCTTCATTGGGATAGCCCCTTGTCTGATTAGGTTTTGGTGTGTGTGTGCGAACGTTCGTTCGTGTCCATCCGTCCGTCCATCTACTTGTACATGTATATACAAGCCTTGTCTGCAAGATATATGGAGAACTACCTCACGGAATTTCGCCATACTTGGGTGGAAGCTTCATTGCAATGGGCTCATCTGATTAGGTTTCGGTATGCATGCATGCGTTCATCTGGGTATGTTGTCTGTCTGCCTGTCCATTTACTTATACATGTATGGACAGGCCTTGTCTGTAAGATATCTGGAGAACTACTGGACGGAATTTCCCCGAACTTGGATGGAAGCTTCATCGTGATGGCCTCTGATGAACTTTACCAGACTTGGATGGAATCTTTATTGGAATGGCCTCCGCATTTTATTATGTTTTGGTGTGCGCGCGTGTTTGGTGTTCATCCGTCTGTCTACTTGTACATGTATAGACAGGCCTTGTCTGTAAAATATCTGAAGAACTACTGGATCCGATGGAATTTCCCCGAACTTGGATGGCAGCTTTATCGTGATGGCCTCATCATCTGATTAGGTTTTGGTTTATTTGCGTGCGTCCATCTGTTTCTGATGTCCAGCTTTGTTACATGTATGTACAGGACTACTCTTGTCTACAATATATGTGGAGAACTACTGGATGAAATTTCTCCAAACTTGGATGGAAGCTTCATTGAAATGGCCTTATGATCTAATTAGGTTTTGGTGTGAGCTAGTGCTTGCGTGGGTCCATGCAAAATGTGCTTATCTGTCTGTCCAATTTTTGCTCACTTCATCACTTCTATACGGTACAGCATGTATACTATAGGTGTGGCTCTTGTATGTTTTGCATCTTTCCTATAATGTGATCAGTTTCAAAATAATTGATGCTTCACAATTACATGTATTTCACATTGGTTGGACGCTGTAGATGTCAGCAATCCACTCATTGCTATATAAATCCCGACTCCTCACTGGGTTACTGCAACAATGAAAATCGCCTCTTTGCAATCAATATTTTTAGATGCGCAGCTTTGTTTAGGATACTTATTGCTACATTCATTTTATAGCACTTTGCCTTAAATTATGTGCCCACAAAAGGCAAAGTGGGAGGTTGGGGAGACGTATGTTTTTGCTTAAAAAAACAACCAGCGTAGGCTTCTTGCCGGAGCGGCAACTCAAGGGTCAAAGCGGAACCTCTAGTTTTATATTGCATATACTACTGGTGGATACTTTGAATATCAAATACCATCTTCAGCCTTCGACATTTCGGGCTAAACCAATCCAGACCTCCAAAGCAAACTAATCGACAGAAGAGGGATGTCCACGGTGAAGTGGTGTGCATGTCACGAACACAGCACAGTCAATTTGAAATGAACAAGCCCGTCAACCAAGTTGTGCCGCCAAATCAGTGAGGGTAGGCGTGCATGTATGTCTAAACTAAAAACATCACCACACAGGTCATTGTTTCAGAGCCTGGAGAATACATATTCCAGATATTCCATCTCAAGATTTGATCCTCAGAGTAACCGGTGGATGGATGTACTTGGGCATGTAATTGTCTTATAGGATATTTGTATTATCATAACATATTTGAGGATATTTGTATTATCATAACATATTTTGTATTATAAAGCTTATATCTATCAAAGTTAACGTGCAGCATAATTTAACTAGCTTTTCCATTTTTTCCTGTATTACTTCTGATAACCAGTACATAATTATTCTCTATACCAAAATTTAACTGTATTGCCATTTGTCCTAATTCTTTCTTCCCTTTCAGTTTCCCAGTTCATACTCATTTTTCGAAATTTTATAACCCATTTATAGAGACAAAAATTATATTAGAACAAAATTATGGCCAGGAAAAACGGCTCTACAAACAAAAGACGGAATTTTCGTCAACCTCCGTCCCAACGTTCGGACCCAAAAAACGCTTCCAACCAGACTTTTTCGGCTTTCTCTGGTCTGGTTAAAGCGCTATATCTGGTACTTCAGTGCTTGCATCATATTGGCATCATAGAGGAGCATTTGGCAAACGACTCCCTTCCCAATTCCTTGATACGTAGGGTTGAGGATATGAACAATTTCTTCAAGCCAGCTCAACGAACTCTTGACTTTGACTTTAGCATAAGACTGATCAATCAAAATTGGGCAAAGAAAAGTCTTATGGAGCTGGTTGGACATTACAAAAATTGCTTAACAAAATTGAAGTCACAGG
This sequence comes from Hanleya hanleyi, assembly GCA_036873755.1. NCBI lineage: Eukaryota > Metazoa > Mollusca > Polyplacophora > Lepidopleurida > Hanleyidae > Hanleya > Hanleya hanleyi. The sequence continues at coordinate 94,405 of JAVTVY010034572.1, forward strand.
TTATTTCGGCCAAATCTTCAAAAACCCTGGATTTCGACCGTGCATTTTCTAATGCCTTAAAATGGGGAAACGAAAACTACAAATCCAAATTGACAGACAGCACTATTTCGTCCTTTCGGAAATTTGTTTCGAATCTGAATCCCCCTATGGTATCGGAGAATCGTTCGGGTAGTAACCAGCCTACTACCACTATCTCGGCAAAATACTCGAGCACGGTCACAATCTCCTCTACCCTCTACTTCGCGTGGAAATTTGGAAACGCCAGCCCCCCGGCCCAGGGAGGCTGGTACTTCCAATACCCATGCTACCAACCCTCCTGTTCGCCGACCCCCACCTAAACATTCTTCATCTACTGTATCTTCTCGACCTACTCTCCTATCCCCACGTACCACTCCTAGACCTACCAACCCTGCTCCTTCTACTTCCACTAATACCTATGCTGACGCTGCGAGGTCTCCTCCATCAAATGATATGCGCTCATCATATCGTCAAAATTCGAACCCAAAATTCTGGCAATTTAGGCACGAAACTCAAAACAAATGGGAATGGCGCCTCCCGGCAGTTACCAAAAAGGTTCTGCTTTTCGGCTCATCGAATCTTTCACGCATTAATTCGGACCCCCATCCTGATGTGCAAGTAGAGTGCTATCCTGGCGCTAAGTTACAACATTTTACAAAGATTTTGGACCGCTACAACGGGCCTTCCCAACCCGACAAAATTCTCTTGAATATTGGTGTAAATAACAAAGCAGAAGATCCTTCAAAAGCCAGAAGTAATATGAGCAATATGTTGAGCTGTTTGAGAGGTAAATTTCCCAAGTCAAAATTGTATTTCATACAGCTCCAAGTTTCGGACACACTTCCAGCCAGTGAATGCTTTTGCATAAATCAGATAAATGAATTTGCCTCTTCAAAAAGACAACTCAAAATTATCCAAGGAATCGATCCTGGCAAATTCAAGGTTGGTAGGGACAACATCCACTGGACTGAAGATACGGCGAATTGCCTGTATTCACACTGGCTCAATACTATAGGTTTAAACTAAATTTGGGACAGGGCACGTGCCACCCTACTCTTGGTCTAGGTACTAGTATAGTAAATCTGACTGGTGACCTTCAACTAACACAATCTGACATCTCTCTGCTCAGTTGGGGCCTTTCCTTTGTCCCCGACACCTAGATCAACACCTACACCTGAGGACCGCATAGATCAACACATAGAGAAGATGATGCAAACATCTAAGATCACTAATGAATTCAATCGTCGGGTGAGTCTAGCAGACCGCTTCAGATTTTCAGCTGGAGAAAGACCACCCTTTACAGAAAAATCTGGGTATGTACCACCAAACGTTGATCAAGAAATTCCAAAATCTGTTGAGGCCCTTTCAGAACGAATTAATGACCTAATTTCAAATGGGCGATTCGGAAACATTCCAAACTTATCCTTCAATGAACGCCAATCTTTAACAAAACTACGTAAAAACCACACAATCGTGTTAAAACCTGCAGATAAGGGCTCAGCTACAGTTATAATGTCCAGGGAAAACTATGTCAAAGAAGCCCAAAGGTTACTTGGCAACCCTAAACATTACAAAAAACTGGATGGAGAAATATGGCCCCAAGATCATCCAAGGCTGCTCAACATTGTGGCAGATCTAAATAGGAGGCAAATCATTTCGAACAAACAGTGTGAATACTTAGCACCCAAAAGAGACGCAAGATCGAGACAGTTCTATATCTTACCAAAGATTCATAAACCTATAGATAAGTGGGCAGATAACCTTACACCCCCTGGGCGCCCTATTGTGTCAGACTGTGGGTCAAATTCTTACCACATTTCGGAATACATTGACTACTACTTGAAGCCTATCGCTAACCGATATAATAGTTATTTGAAAAACACTGAAGATTTCCTGTCAAAACTGTCCAGCATCCAAGCTCCTCCCAACACCTTACTTGTCACTATGGATATTGAATCCATGTACACTAATATTGACATTGATAAAGGTATTCAAGCTGTTAAAGATGCTTTCCAAAGATTTCCCGATCCCAATCGCCCAGACGAAGAACTTTTGGAATTATTAGAAATTAGTCTAAAAGGTAATGACTTCGAATTCAATGGGGAGTTCTATCAACAAATTAGTGGTTGTGCAATGGGTAAAAAGTTCAGTCCAAATTTTGCCACTATCTATGTAGCTCATTGGGAAGAGCAGGCTTTAAGAAAATTAGATAAACAGCCTCTCTTATACCTCAGATATTTAGATGACATTTTTGTACTTTATAACCATTCCAAGGAAGATTTCGGAGTATTTTTCGAAACTCTAAATAACCATGACCCAAATATCAAACTCCAAGTAGTTATTCATGACTCTTCTGTGGATTTTTTGGACCTAACAGTTTTTAAGGGACCTGGGTTTCAGAACACTGGATATTTAGATTACAAGGTCTTTTTTAAACCAACTGATACCCACGAACTACTACATGCCAAATCTTTTCACCCGACCCATATATTTAAGGGCATAATCAAATCTCAAATCATTCGATTCCATAGAAATTCAAGCGATATACAGTATTTTCACCACTCATGTGCGATCCTATTTCGGTTTTTACGGCATATAAAATCTGAAACACTTCGCCAAATCACAAACTGCCAAATAAATGACGTTCGCGAGTCAGAACCGGTAAGGATAAAACATAAACACCCTAATCATGGCAATGGTAAGACCTCCAAATGTCTAAAACCTCAGTGTAAACTGGACGAAGTAATTGCTACACAATCAACTTTCAAAAGCGAACAGACCAAAAATGAATACAAGCTTAAGGATCAACTAAACTGTGACACAGAGAATGTAATTTATTTAATTACGTGCCGAAAATGCCTGAAACAGTATGTAGGCGAAACTAAGAATAAACTTCGATATCGTGCCAACAGACATAAATCAGACATCAGTCTAGATAATGAAGGCCCGGTCAAGGAGCATTTTAATCTACCGGAACATTCATTTCAGCACCATTTTCAAATTATGCCAATAGAAAGAATTCCTACGTTTCCAACACAGGAAGAAACTGACAATCACCGCGCACTTCGTGAATCCTTTTGGATCAAAACACTTCAAACACGGCAACCCTTTGGTATGAACATAGACCCAGGTAAAGTTTCTAACAAAGAGTTTATTCCCTTCGTTCTCCAATATAGCCGTAGGAATGTTGAAGCGGCCCGTATACTGAAGAAGGAATATGAAACACTCCAAACAAAACTCCGCTTGCCATTTAATCTGAGACCTATCATAGCGTACTCAAAAAATCGGAGCTTACGCGATTTATTGGTAAGGAGTAAACTTCATCCGATAACGTGATCATTATCACGTGAAATTCTACATGGCATAAGCTAATATATAGCGGCCCCATTTGAACTCTATACGAAACTTGTCTATAGGAACAATTTTAAGATAAGAGATTTATAAATCCCTGTGCCCGTGCCTTCCACTTTTGAAAAATGTATAGACAGGCCTTGTCTGTAAAATATCTGAAGAACTACTGGATGGAATTTCCCCGAACTTGGATGGCAGCTTTATCGTGATGGCCTCATCATCTGATTAGGTTTTGGTTTATTTGCGTGCGTCCATCTGTTTCTGATGTCCAGCTTTGTTACATGTATGTACAGGACTACTCTTGTCTACAATATATGTGGAGAACTACTGGATGAAATTTCTCCAAACTTGGATGGAAGCTTCATTGAAATGGCCTTATGATCTAATTAGGTTTTGGTGTGAGCTAGTGCTTGCATGGGTCCATGCAAAATGTGCTTATCTGTCTGTCCAATTTTTGCTCACTTCATCACTTCTATACGGTACAGCATGTATACTATAGGTGTGGCTCTTGTATGTTTTGCATCTTTCCTATAATGTGATCAGTTTCAAAATAATTGATGCTTCACAATTACATGTATTTCACATTGGTTGGACGCTGTAGATGTCAGCAATCCACTCATTGCTATATAAATCCCGACTCCTCACTGGGTTACTGCAACAATGAAAATCGCCTCTTTGCAATCAATATTTTTAGATGCGCAGCTTTGTTTAGGATACTTATTGCTACATTCATTTTATAGCACTTTGCCTTAAATTATGTGCCCACTAAAGGCAAAGTGGGAGGTTGGGGAGACGTATGTTTTTGCTTAAAAAAACAACCAGCGTAGGCTTCTTGCCGGAGCGGCAACTCAAGGGTCAAAGCAGAACCTCTAGTTTTATATTGCATATACTACTGGTGGATACTTTGAATATCAAATACCATCTTCAGCCTTCGACACTTCGGGCTAAACCAATCCAGACCTCCAAAGCAAACTAATCGACAGAAGAGGGATGTCCACGGTGAAGTGGTGTGCATGTCACGAACACAGCAGTCAATTTGAAATGAACAAGCCCGTCAACCAAGTTGTGCCGCCAAATCAGTGAGGGTAGGCATGCATGTATGTCTAAACTAAAAACATCACCACACAGGTCATTGTTTCAGAGCCTGGAGAATACATATTCCAGATATTCCATCTCAAGATTTGATCCTCAGAGTAACCGGTGGATGGATGTACTTGGGCATGTACAGCATCAATATTCCCCCCAAAGAAAACAAAAAAAGAATTCAAAGAAATTAAAAAATTTTGAAACATGTATACTGTAGATCAATTACATAGCACATGTACATGTATGTAAAATGATGCCAAGAAAAGGTGAACATTTTATGAAGATAAAATAACTAGACTGATTTTTACCCCTCAGCCATTTTGGCCTTGGGGTATTGTCGTCGCCATGTACTTCCGTCCATCCATTACCGCATTCTAGGCAAAACCGCTTGAGACACAACCACCAAATTTTGAACACTTATCTAGTGCTAACTCAGACGCCTATCGAAAGTGGCTTCCCTCTGCCCATATTTTAGAGAGATATTAACAGATATATTAATTTCTCTGTCCTATATGCTTGAATGTAACCAGCTATATCTGTAGAACTGTGTTCGATATAGCTACTATATTTTGAAAACTTATTTATATTGTTGTATTCTAGAAGCCAACAAAAACTTACTCGCCTTGGCTCTTATTTTACTGAGTTATGCCTCTTTTCGGGTGCAGTTATCTCTGATTTGGTGATATATAAGCTTGAATGTAACCAGTTATATATAATTAACACTGTTTGGTACAGCTACTGGATTATGAGGAAACTTTTTTATCCAGTTGTAGTCTAGATTCATGCCTACAAAAAATTAGTTGTCTCGGCCCATATTTTATGGATTTATGCCCCTTTCGGATGTAAATATCTCCGATTTTGTGATGTGTAGTTGTAACCAGTTATATCTGAAGAATTGTGCTCAATACAGCTACCAAAGTTTTGGGAACTTATTTATCTACTTGTATTCTACAAGCCTTCAAAAAATTATGACCCTTTTTATACGCCCGCCCAAAAGGCGGACGTATTATGTGATGGCGGTTTCCGTCCGTTTGTCCGTCTGTCCGGTTCTCGTGTCCGGTCTATATCTGGGACAGTTTCCTATCCACAGCTCCAATTTTTGGTGAGTGGATACCCTACGGGGAGAGGATGTGTCGCGTACCAAAATGAAGGTCGAGGTCACAGGTCAAAGGTCACTGGCCTAAAAACAGGAAATCACTGAAGTGTTCGTGTCCGGTCTATATCTGTGAACGTTTTCTATCCACACTTGCAATTTTTTGTGAGTGGATACACCAGGTGGAGACGATGTGTCGCGAACCGAAATTGAGGTCGAGGTCAGAGGTCGAAGGTCACTGTTGCCAAAAATCAGGAAATCATTGATCGTTGACAGTTTTCTATCTACAGTTCTAATTTTTGGTGAGTGGATGCCCTAGGGGGGGAACGATGTGTTGCATATTAAATGTAGGTCAAGGTCAGAGGTCAAAGGTCAGTGTGATTGAAAAATCAGGAAATCGTTAAAAATTCCTAATTTTTTGTGAGTGGATTCAATAGGCGGAAATGAAGTGATGCATACCAAAAATTAGGTCAAGGTCACTGACCCCAAAATTAGGATATTATTAAAAATAACATACCAAAATGTAAGTCAAGGTCAAAGTTCAAGGTCACTGTGACCCCAAAATCGTGAAATTGTTAAAAATCATGATTTTTTGTGTCCATTGAGAAATTAAGGGGAGACGGTTTGTCATGTACCAAAATTTAGGCCAAGGTCAAAGGTCAAGGTCACTGTGACCCAAAAATCAGGAAATCATTAAAATCATGATTTTTTGTGTGCATTGATAGATTGAGGGAAGACCATGTGTTGTGTATCAAAATTGAGGTCAAGGTCAAAGGTCAAGGTCACTGTGACCCCAAAATCAAGAAATCATTAAAAGTCACATTTTCATATGCCTGTCGAAGACGAGGTCGTGTAATGAGATGTTGCGTTCTGTCCATTCATCCATTAACATTTGTTGTCCATGCGATAGCTCTAGTTTCAAGGTATGGATTGGTACCAAACTTTGAGTATACCTTACTCGCATGGCGAAGTGGAGCCATACATATGAGATCAATTTGTCAAAGGTCTAGGTCGCAGTCCCCCAAAACTGAATCAAGCTTTAATAGCTGACTAAATGTGTTGGAATATTGTTGGAAATTCTTTTCCCTGCATTTATATGGTATTGTCCTGTGGAGTTATCTCCCATGTTTGAAACGCTTCATTTAGTTAAACTGTTGTGAAATAAAAACCATACATTATGAACTTCACACCTGTTTATTAACTCGAGAACAAAGGTTTACTTCATCACTTTCTTCTTCCTTCATGAAAAATTCTCTCGTCTGAAAGGAATCCATTTGCAGGAAAACTACTATTTTCTTGTGTTTGACTATTGTCGATTTCAGTGTGGGATATGTGAGCTCTCAGATCTTGCTTCAAGTTACTAAGAGTTAAGCTCATTTTAGCTTATCATTCAATATAAGATGTGATATATGTTACATTCTTATAAGCAAAAAATTGTAGACCTTTCTCTGGATTGCTAGATCAATTGGAATCAAGGCTATAAAACAACCTTGAAATTTGAACCAATGTAACTCCAGATATACGGGCGTATATTGAAGCCCCTTGGGCTCTTGTGTATTAATCTAGATATGATTTTGTTGCTGTTTATATATCTGCAGAATTGATATTTTCTGAAAAGGACAATTCTGGATGATTAGTATAGCCATAATATGTTGCACATTCTCAGCATATTACTCAATTGCTTGAGGGAAGCCTAGGGGTTTTGTGAGTCTCACCCTCATGTTGAAATCTGAACCAGTGGTTTCTGCCACAGCTTGCTGACGATCACTATAAACTGTGGCCGCTACAATTAGACAGTAGAATCTGAACCAGTGGTTTCTGCCATGCAGCTTGCTGACAATCACTATAAACTGTGGCCGCTACAGGACAGTAGAATGTGTCGCATGTACAGTACTACACATATTGACATATCCAATATTATGGAATGAGCCTTGTGAATTATGTCAGGCTAAATCTGTAAAGCACTGATTACGAATGGCTAAAAGGGTGAAGGACATGTGTAAGAAAAAATAATATTACAAAAAAAAATCCTCCCGTCCGCTACACCACACTACTCTCAATTAATTCTGCTCAAGGACAAATGATCTGATCATGCCATTCAGCTGGTTTCATGGAACAATATCCACTGCCTAGTTTTACCAATTTTGATCGACCTAGTCTGATATTAATGGATGCAATGAGAATTAATAATAATGAAGTTTAGCGCTCTGTGTATCAGCTACATGTAACTGCGTTCACTCACTAACTCCATATAATATTTCTTGGCTAAACAAATGTTGAGCATTGAAAAAACTTTGGAATGCATATACAATACATGTAGCTTATATTTGAAACTGTCATTGAAATAGAGTTATTATTCAAAAGTACAATATGTATGAATTTTTAGGGAGCCAGAAGTCCGGTACATACATGTATATCAAGTAATATCTATATCATTAGAATGACAGTCCCTCTATATAGTATTTCTTGGTTAAACAAGTGCTGAACAATATTTAAACTTAGCAATGCAGATACAACATGAGGAAGCACCTAAAAGGTGCAACAACCCCTCAGCCGAACAGTTCTAGTCAGTGTATATTGGTACATGTACTCAATGAATGGAAAATGCATATGTAAAAGCCTGAAAGATTTGGTTGAATGCAGAAGATGCTTTTGCAGTGGCTTGTAAAAGCTTAAAATATGATAAATTTAGTGTGGGATGTTGAATGCATTGGAGGACTATTATAAATAATTTGACGAAAAATATGGCGGGAGAACATGTCGACGACAAGACCCCGCAGCATAGGCTGAGGGGTAAAAACTAATTTCAAAACTATTTGATATTAGAGCTGAAATGAATATTTGGATACACATTTTAGGACAATTGATCAGTAAATTCAAACTCACCAATAAGGCAGCAGCTTGCTAAAGTGCTGCAGTAAATTAGATCAAGTTAAATTCTATTCAAATATCGATTGGCTGATCACAAGTTCGCTGCAGTAATTAGAATTCTACAAGCACTACAACAGTATTCATTTCCGGCAACAATTGGTGTTGAAATTTATTCAAACACTGCGAGAGGAGTGGCGGGAATTGTTTTTAAACACTGCGAGAGGAGTGGCAGGAAATATATTGTCGACCGTCATTGTCAACCAGAACCAAGGTTTTCCTTCCGACTAAAAACACTGCAAGAGTGAGGGCAAGAAATTTATTGTCGACCGTCATTGTCGACCAGGACCAATGTTTTATTTCAGACTTATTCACTGCGCGAGTAGGGGCAAGAACCAAAGTTTTCCTTCGGACTAAAAACACCGAGGGTGAGAAGTTATTGTCCACCGTCAGTGTCATCCACAACCACTGTTTTCTGCTCGGGCTCAAACACCGTCATTGTTGACCAGGACCAAGGTTTTCTCCTCGGACTCGAACACTGCGAGAGTAAGGGCGGGAAATTTATTGTCGACCTTCATTGTCAGTCCGGACCAATGTTTTATTTCGAACTTCTGCACTGCACGAGTAGGGGAAGAACCAGTTTTCCTTCGGACTAAAAGACTGAGAGTGAGGGCAACAAATTTATCGTCGACCGTCATTGTCGACCCGGACCAAGGTTTTCTACTCGCACTCGAACACTGCGAGAGTAAAGGCGGGAAATTTATTCAAACACTGCGAGAGAAGTGGCGAGAAATTTATTGTCGACCGTCATTGTCAACCAGCACCATTCCAAGGGTTTTCTTCGCTGCACTCAAACACTGCGAGACCGTCATTGTCAACCAGGACCAATGTTTTCTGCTCGGACTCAAACACTGCGAGAGTAGGGCAAGAAATATATTGTCGACTGTCATTGTCAATCAGAACCAAGGTTTTCTGCTCAGGCTCAAACACTGTGAGAGAAGGGGCAAGAAATTTATTGTCGACTGTCATTGTCATCCACGACCAATGTTTTCTTCTCGGACTCCAACAATGCGAGAGCAATGGCGGAAAATTTATTCGAACACTGCGAGAGAAGTTGCGGGGAATTTATTAACACTGCGAGAATCCGGGCAAGAAATTTATTGTCGACCGTCACTGTCGACCAGGACCAATGTTTTTCTTCCAACTCAAACACTGCGAGAGTAGTGGCGGGAAATTTATTCAAACACTGAGAGTAGGGGCAAGAAATTTATTGTCGACCGTCATTGTCAACCAGGACCAAGGTTTTCTGCTCTGACTTAAACACTGCGAGAGTAAGGGCGGGAAATTTATTGTCGACCGTCATTGTCGACCAGGACCAATGTTTTATTTCGGACTTATGCAGTCTGCGCGAGTAAGGGCAAGAACCAAAGTTTTCCTTCGGACTAAAAACACTGAGGGGGAGGGCAAGAAATTTATCGTCGACCGTCATTGTCGACCAGGACCAAGGTTTTCTACTCGGAATCAAACACTGCGAGAGTAAGGGAGGGAAATTTATTGTCGACCGTCATTGTCATCCAGGACCAATGTTTTCTGCTCGGAATCAAACACTGCGAGAGTAGGGCAAGAAATTTATTGTCGACAGTCATTGTCAACCAGAACCAAGGTTTTCTGCTCGGACTTAAACACTGCGAGAGTAAGGGCGGGAAATTTATTCAAACGCTGCGAGAGAAGTGGCGGGAAATTTATTCTTGACTGTAGGGCAAGAAATTTATTGTCGACCGTCATTGTCAACCAGAACCAAGGTTTTCTGCTCGGACATAAACACTGTGAGAGTAAGGGCGGGAAATTTATTGTCGACCGTCATTGTCATCCACGACCAGGGTTTTCTGCTCGGACATAAACACTGCGAGAGAAGGGGCAAGAAATTTATTGTCGACCGTCATTGTCGACCAGGACTAAGGTTTTTTCCTCAGACTTCAACAATGTGAGAGCAAAGGTGGAAAATTTATTCGAACACTGCGAGAGAAGTGGCGGGAAATTTATTAACACTGCGAGAATGAGGGCCAGAAATTATTGTCGACCAGGACCAATGTTTTTCTTCCGACTCAAACACTGCGAGAGTAGTGTCGGGAAATTTATTCAAACACTGTGAGAGTAGGGGCAAGAAATTTATTGTCGACCGTCGTTGTCATCCACGACCAATGCTTTCTGCTCGGACTTAAACACTGCGAGAGTAATTAAGGGCGGGAAATTTATTCAAACACTGCGAGAATAGGGGCAAGAAATGTATTGTCCACCTTCACTGTTGACCAGGACCAAGGTTTTTTTCTCGGACATGCACAAACACTGGGTGGGAAATTTATTGTCGACCGTCATTGTCATCCAGGACCAATGTTTTCTGCTCGGACTTGCGTACTGCACGAGTAGGGGCAAGAACCGAACTTTTCCTTCGGACTAAAAACACCGCGAGTGAGGGCAAGAAATTTATCGTCGACCGTCATTGTCGACCAGGACCAAGGTTTTCTACCCGCACTCAAACAATGCGAGAGTAGGGGCGGGAAATTTATTGTCGACCGTCATTGTCAACCAGGACCAATGTTTTCTGCTCGGACTAAACACTGCGATAGAAGGGGCAAGAAATTTATTGTCGACCGTCATTGTCGGCCAGGACCAAGGTTTTTACCTCGGACTCCAACAATGCGAGAGCAAAGGCGGAAAATTTATTCGAACACTGCGAGAGAAGTGGCGGGAAATTTATTAACACTGCGAGAATGAGGGCAAGAAATTTATTGTCGACCGTCATTGTCGACCAGGACCAATGTTTTCCTTCCGACTCAAACACTGCGAGAGTAGTAGCGGGAAATTTATTCAAACACTGCGAGAGTAGGGGCAAGAAATTTTTTGTCGACCGTCATTGTCGACTAGGACCAATGTTTTTATTCGGTCTCAAACACTGCGAGATTAGTGGTGGAAAATTTATTCAAACACTGCGAGAGAAGTGGCGGGAAATTTATTGTCGACTGTCATTGTCAACCAGGACCAAGGTTTTCGTTCTGACTAAAACACTGCGAGAGTGAGGGCAAGAAATTTATTGTCGACCGTCATTGTCGATCAGGACCAATGTTTTCCTTCGGACTCAAACATTGCAACAGTAGCTGCAGGAAATTTATTCAAACACTGGGAGGGGAGGGGCAGGAAATTTACTTTCAACAGTTATCATTTGGACTAAAACACTGCTCCAAGATAAGGGGCAAGAATATATACTGTTGCAAGAGTAGGGTGAGAAACTTATTATGAACCTCCAATATTTTGGGAACTGGGGGCATGGAGGGTCCACCGAAACTCTTACTGAAGGAAGCTGTCCGATCGCTACAACTGGACAGTTCCCGCTTGGCAGCAGCACAAAGCAGCCCGCCATCTTTTACAGCTACGGGCCAAAACGAGGCTACACCGGGGACTCTGGGTACGAGGACGTCAGCAAGATGGCAGCCCCCAATGGAAGCAAATACAACAACAACTGGTCTTCCACAACAAGTTACCACGCAGCCACCCCATCTGAACTTGACACTCCAGGATGTCACCAACTTGTTTAACGGGACCAGCGACCACCGTGGCGACACGTTGCGCCCATCTCTCGATGATCCGCCGGGTAAGCCTCTAACATTTGACCCGTTTTTATCCACACCAATTTCAACGGGCACCCTGACCACATGCCGTGATAGTTGCGACTATGTCCTGATGCAACCCAAAGATTTACGATCTAAGGAGCCAGAAACCTTGCAAATAGTCGACGGAAAAATCTCTTTGGCCAAACACAAGATTTCTTTGGAAAAAATTTCCAAAATGCAATATGTCGAAGCTAGTTTGAAGATCCTGCGTGACACGACGTTTTTGGACAAAATTTCAGTCTCCGAGGCCATGGATTACGTGGGCTACGTCACCAAGATTGCCACCATGTCACAGGTATTCCCTTGGCCTGCTGTTCTGTTGTATGACAAGGAATACCGACGCCTACAGGCCTCCCTTAAATTTCCTTGGGGTGCTGACAGCCCGTATCTACAACGTCTCCTGTTACGCTCTGAGGTCGAGTCAAAATCAGTGCCATCCTCACAATATGTCTCGCTCCTATACCAACCAGGCCCCAGCACGTGGAAAATTCGACCCCAACACAGGGAAGACAATCTGTGAACAAGAGCCCAAGGGGCTTCAATATACGCCCGTATATCTGGAATTATATTGGTCCAAATTTCAAGTTTGTTTAATAGCCTTGATTCCAATTGGTAGCTAGCAATCCAGAGAAAGGTCTACAATTTTGTGCTTCTGAGAATGTAACATATATCACATCTTATACTTGATTCAGTTTTGGGGGACTGTGACCTTGACCATTGATCGATTGATGTATGGCTCCTCTTTGCCATGCGAGTAAGGTATACTCAAAGTTTGGTACCAATCCATACCTTGAAACTAGAGTTATCGCATGGACAAGTGTTAATGGATGAATGGATAGAACGCAACATCGCATTACATGACCTCGTCTTCGACAGGCATATGAAAATGTGACTTGTAATGAATTCCTAATTTTGGGGTCACAGTGACATTGACCTTTGACCGTGACCTAAATTTTGGTACACGGCACATCGTCTTCCCTCAATGTATCAATGGACACAAAAAAATCATGATTTTTATCAATCTCATGATTTTGGGGGTCACAGTGACCTTGACGTTCGGCCTTGACCTACATTTTGGTAGATGACACATCATGTCCCCCTAATGTATCCACTGACACACAAAAAAAATACTTTTCAAAGATTTCTTGATTCTGAAGTCACAGTGACCTTGACTATTGACCTTGACCTAAATTTTGGTACATGATAAACCGTCTCCTGTAATTTCTCAATGGACACAAAAAATCATGATTTTTAACAATTTCACGATTTTGGGGTCACAGTGACCTTGACCTTTGACCTTGACCTACATTTTGGTATGTGACACATCGTGCCCCCCTAATGTATCTACCGACACAAAAAAAAATTATTTGTAATAATTTCCTGATTTTGGGGTCACAGTGACCTTTGACCGTGACCTATTTTTTTTGGTATGCGACACTTCATTTTCCCCTATTGAATCCACTCATAAAAAATTAGTAATTTTTATTGATTTCCTGATTTTTACGTCACACTGAACTTTGACCTTGATTCTGGGGTCAGTGATCTTGACTATTGACCTGGATCTAAAGTTTGGTACATGACAAAACGGCTACCCGTAATTTCTCAATGGGCTCAAAAAATCATGATTTTTAACCATTTCACGATTTTGGGGTCAGTGACCTTGACCTTTGACCTTGACCTACATTTTGATATGTGCACATCGTGTCCCCCTAATGTATCTACTGACACAAAGAAATGTTATTTTTAATAATTTCCTGATTTTGGGGACAGTGACCTTTGACCTTGACCTACATTTTGGTATGCGACACTTCATTTCCCCCATTGAATCCACTCACAAAAAATTAGAAATTTTTAATGATTTCCTGATTTTTCAGTCACACTGACCTTTGACCTCTGACCTCGACCTACATTTGGTATGCAACACATCGTTCCCCCCTAGGGCATCCACTCACCAAAAATTAGAACTGTAGATAGAAAACTGTGAACGATCAATGATTTCCTGATTTTAGGCAACAGTGACCTTTGACCTCTGACCTCGACCTTAATTTTGGTACGCGACACATCGTCTTCACCTAGCGTATCCACTCACAAAAATTTGCAACTGTGGATAGAAAACGTTCACAGATATAGACCGGACTCGAACACTTCAGTGATTTCCTTTTTTTTTAGGCCAGTGACCTTTGACCTCTGACCTTGACCTTCATTTTGGTACGCGACACATCTTCTTCCCATAGGATATCCACTCACCAAAAATTAGAACTGTAGACAGAAAACTATCCCAGGTATAGACCGGACACGGCGGACGGACAGACAGACAGACGGACAGACGGACGGAAACCGCCATCACATAATACGTCCGCCTTTTGGCGGGCGTATAAAAATGGAACGGTCGATACGGATGCAACTTTCGTAATTGTCGTTATGCTCATGTGTGCAAAACCTGTCTCCGCCTTCTCTGTCTCCGCCACCCGACGGAGGATTCTGATACTGCCTCAAGTTCAAACAAGAGCCCAAGGGGCTTCAATATATGCCCATATATCTGGAATCACATTGGTCCAAATTTCAAGGTTGTTTAATAGCCTTGACTCCAATTGGTAGCTAGCAATCCAGAGAAAGGTCTACAATTTTGTGCTTCTGAGAATGTAACATATATCACATCTTATATTGAATGATAACCTAAAATGAGCTTAACTCTTGGCAACTAGTTGACCTTGGAGTAAGAGCCGAGAGCTCACATATCCCACACTGAAATCGACAATAGTCAAACATAGTAGTTTTTCTGCAAATGGATTTCTCTCAGACGAGAACATTTTTCATGAAGGAAGAAGAAAGTGATGAAGTAAACCTTTGTTCTCGAGTTAATATTGAAACAGGTATGAAGGTCATAAAGGACCCATCTCTCCGTTAAATTAGTAAATGTATGGTTTTTATTTCACAACAGTTTAACTAAATGTAGCTGTTTCAAACACGGGAGACAACTCCACAGGACAAATGCCATATACATGTAGGGGAGAGAACTCTGAATATTCCAACCTAACACATATAGTCAGCTAAACTTGATTCAGTTCTGGGGGACTGTGACCTTGACATTTGACAAATTGATGTATGGCTCATCTTCGCCATGCGAGTAAGGTATTTGAAAGCATTCCATACCTTGAAACTAGAGATATCGCATGGACAACAAATGTTAATGGACAGAACGCAACATCGCATTACATGACCTCGTCTTCGACAGGCATATGAAAATGTGACTTAATGATTTCCTGATTTTGGGGTCACAGTGACCTTGACCTTTGACGTTGAGATAAACTTTGGTGCACGACACATCGTCTTCTGTCAATGTATCAATGGACAAAAAAAAATCATGATTTATATGAATTTCATGATTTTAGGGGTCACCATGACCATGATGTTCGGCCTTGACCTACATTTTGGTACGTGACACATGTCCCCGTAATGTATCTACTGACACAAAAAAAAGTACTTTTCAAAGATTTCTTGATTCTGGAGTCACAGTGACCTTGACATTTGACCTTGACCTACATTTTAATATGTGACACATTGAGTCCCCCTAATGTATCTACTGACACAAAAAAATGTTATTTTTAATAATTTCCTGATTTTTGGGTCACAATGACCTTTGACCTTCGACCTTGACCTATATTTTGATATGCAACACTTTATTTCCCCCTATTGAATCCACTCACAAAAAATTAGAAATTTATAATGATTTCCTGATTTTTCATTCACACTGACCTTTGACCTCTGACCTCGACCTACATTTGGCATGTAAGACATTGTTTCCCGCTAGGGCATCCACTCGCCAAAAATTTGAACTGTAGATAGAAAACTATCAATGATTTCCTGATTTTTAGGCAACAGTGACATTTGACCTCTGACCTCGACCTGAATTTTGGTATGTGACCCATCGTCTCCACCTGATGTATCCACTCACAAAAAATTGCAACTGTGGATAGAAAATATCCAGAGATATAGACCGGACACGAACACTTCACTGATTTCCTGTTTTTCAGGCCAGTGACCTTTGACCTCTGACCGCGACCTTCATTTTTGTACGCGACACATCGTCTCCCTGTAGGGTATCCACTCACCAAAAATTGGAACTGTAAATAGAAAACTGTTCCAGATATAGACCGGACACGGGGGACGGGCAGACGGACTCTGGACATCAATTTTGATATGTGACACATTGTCTTCCCCTTACGTATCTACTTACACACAATTTTTTTTAATGATTTACCTATTTAGGGTCACAGTGACCTTGACCTAAATTTTGGTACATGACATCAACTTCCCCTAATGTATTGATGGAAACAAAATTTCATTATTAATGATTTTTTGATGTTGGGGTCATAGTGACCTTGACCTGAATTTTGGTATGTGACACATTGTCTTCGCTTAATGTATCTATAGACACAAAACATTATGCTTTTTTTAAAATTTCCTGATTTGGGGTCACAGTGACCTTGACCTTTGATCTACATTTTGGTTTGTGACACATCATGCCCTGTATCCACTGAAAAAAAAAAAGTTATTTTGAATGATTTCCTGATTTTGGGGTCATAGTGACCTTTGACCTTGACCTAATTTTTGGTATGTGACACTTCTTTTCCCCCTACTGAATCCACTCACATTTTTTTTTGCAATTTTCAATAATTTCCTGATTTTTTGGCCAGTGACCTTTGACCTCTGACCTCGACCTACATTTGGTATGCGACACATCATCCTCCGCTAGGGAATCCACTCACCAAAAATTGGAACTGTAGATAGAAAACTGTCAATGATCAGTGATTTCCTGATTTTAGGCAAGTGACCTTTGACCTCGACCTACATTTGGTATGCAACACTTCATCCTCCCCTAGGGCATCCACTCACCAAAAATTAGAACTGTAGATAGAAAACTATCAATGATCAATAATTTCCTGAATTTAGGCAACAGTGACCTTTGACCTCTGACCTCGACCTGAATTTCGGTACGCGACACATCGTCTCCACCTGATGTATCCACTCACAAAAATTTGCAACTGTGGATAGAAAACATTCAGAGATATAGACCGGACACGAACACTTTAGTGATTTCCTGTTTTTCAGGCCAGTGACCTTTGACCTCTGACCTCGACCTTCATTTTTGTACGCGACACATCGTCTCCCCATAGGGTATCCACTCACCAAAAATTGGAACTGTAAATAGAAAAGTGTTCCAGATATAGACCGGACACGGGGGACGGACAGACGGACGGACGGACACACGGACACACGGACAGACGGACGGAAACCGCCATCACATAATACGTCCGCCTTTTTGGCGGGCGTATAAAAATTAGCAATTTTTAATTATTTCCGAATTTTTAGGTCACACTGACCGTTGACCTTGATTCTGGGGTCACAGTGATCTTGACTATTGACCTGGATCTAAATTTTGGTACATGACAAAACAGCTACCCATAATTTCTCAATGTACTCAAAAAATCATGATTTTTAACAATTTCACGATTTTGGGATCACAGTGACCTTGACCTTTGACCTTGACCTACATTTTGATATGTGACACATCGTGTGCCCCTAATATATCTACTGACACAAAGAAATGTTATTTTTAATAATTTCCTGATTTTGGGGGCACAGTATGCGACACATCATTTCCCCTATTTGAATCCACTCACAAAATTAGAAATTAGAAATTTTAATGATTTCCTGATTTTTCAGTCACACTGACCTTTGACCTCTGACCTTGACCTACATTTAGTATGCAACACATCGTTCTCCCCTAGGGCATCCACTCACCAAAAATTAGAACTGTAGATAGAAAACTGTCAACGATCAATGATTTCCTGATTTTAGGCAACAGTGACCTTTGACCTCTGACCTCGACCTCAATTTTGGTACGCGACACATCGTCTCCATCTAGTATATCCACTCACAAAAATTGCAACTGTGAATAGAAAAAGTTCACAGATATAGACCGGACACGAACACTTCAGTGATTTCCTGTTTCTTAGGCTTGTGACCTTTGACCTTTGACCTTGACCTTCATTTTGGTACGCAACACATCGTCTCCCCGTAGGGTATCCACTCACCAAAAATTGAAACTGTAGATAGGAAACTGTCCCAGATATAGACCGGACACGAGAACCGGACAGACGGACGGAAACTGCCATCACATAATACGTCCGCTTTTGGCGGGCGTATAAAAACTAGATTGTGCCGACACTAGCCCATGCGACTTCTCTGTCTCTGCCAAAATCACAACTTGTGAATTGGCGGATGATCTTGATAGGGAATTCCTTCTGTCTGGGTTATCAAATGGTTTCAACCTGGTTGATTGTGTTAAGGCGTAACAAAAAAAATTGTCTGTTTCCGGGAACCTGACCGACCGTAAGAATGCCGAAATGGTAATCTTTTTCTTTTTTCTTTTTTTGATAAATCTGCGGGAAGAGTTATTTCCCTTAGCCGGAAATTCAAGAATAGTTATCTCCCCTACCGTCGCATATGCGCCCAGCGCAGTGTCGCCATGCAGCATGCAGTCGGGCAAAATGGTACATCTTCAGAAAATTTATGACCTATCCCAAAGTTCACAAGATCATTATTGTTTAGCATCATCAGATAAAGAAGAATAGTACGATCAGACCACATGCAGGCGAAAATACGGTATAATTGACGTAATTCGTTGTTTTCCGCGTTTCAATGGTTGATCTTCAATGCAGAATCTAGGTCAACTAAATTTATAATGTCTGCTGCTTCAAACGAGTAGGCCTACAAGTTCAATGTTCAGTTTTATTTTTTTAACAACAAAACTTCCATAATGTTAGCAACAAAGTACATATCATAGGGCGTGTGAACAGTATTATGTCGTGAATGAAGAACAGAAATGCTGACAAATTCCCTGACCTGATCATGTACATGTCACGCTTAAGCCCGGCGCACACGAGAGATATCAGCTGAGCTAACGGCCTCAATTGCCTGTCAGCTCATGCGCTAGCTTTCGTGTGGTTTCAGCGCACACGGTAAGCAAAAGTTTCACGAAATTGATTTCAGTTCCCGCATAACGTCTTCTTCAAGACCATTTTGAAGAGTCGTGGGCATGGATCGCGTGAAAATAACATGCGATTCATTGGCCGGTCCAAGCAAACAGCTGAGCTGTTGGCTTGCATTCGCCGCACACGCTGAGGATTTGGCCTCACGAGGCGAAATTATCAAACAAGTTTGATATTTTTCCCCCGGCCTCACCAAAAACTGCCCGCACACGAGAGCTAGCCCCTGAGCTGACAGGCAATTGAGGCCGTCAGCTCAGCTGATAGCTCTCGTGTGCGCCGAGCTTAAGAACCTTGGGGTAGGTCATAAATTTTCCGAAGATGTACCGTCTTGCGTCGGGGCCGCCCGCCAGAACAGCTCCGGTGTTGGTTTCCATCTATCCCATCGAGGAATATGGACAAAGGAATTATTGTCCGTTATTGGCGACGAGTCGTTTGTGAACTTATTCCATCGTTGTCAAATACAAGGCTATAACTGCCGTTGTATAGAGTCAGAAGTACTGATTCAAGGAGCGCGAGTTTTTGATGGTGAACGAATGGCACTGTCAAATTTAGAAAACGAAAGCGTTAGACGCATTTCTGAGCAGTTTGGACTAAAACATTTTTTCTTCGCCTGTGTAACATGGGAAAATTGACAGGTTACATAATTGTGAACAGGGATAGGTAGGAATGGTCAGTACAAGGACATGTTTCTATGTATCTTGTCTGATAATGCTAGTTTGCACTTGTGGTCAGTATGTTATCTGGTATCTCTCAAGCAAGTAAACAGGTTGCTTACTCAATACACCCACACTGGGTTATAGAGGGCAGCTATGGGATTAATGACTGAGATTAATTGGCCTGAGAGTAGGAATATTTTGGAGAACTATTTTACTGCCATAACATCTAGCTTTGATGTTGATGGTTGCCGGGTTTTAGGCAGATATATGTAGTGGATACACCTTTAGGTGACTCATATATTGGTTTACTCATACATCGCGTTCACAAGTTACCTCAGTGTGTTCCTTATCAAGGACCTGAGGATTATTTGCTGTCGCATAATGTGAGTGATAGGGTTTCCAAAATTTGGTTAAAATGACCAGTATCGGGGTTTGAGACGGACATGTGCATTCGGTTGGGGCATTGACCATGCCGCCAGCATCTGATGGTTGCCTTCCCTGGCCTGGGAGATTTTGTTGGCCATGGTGTTTCCCTGTTTCTAGCCTGTGGTGAGTTGATTTTCATTTAACATTTTAATTGTTCAGTTGTTAGAAGAGATAGATGTGTATTCTAGTATTGTTAGGAACACTAGGATGTTACTGAGAAGTTTTCATGAAGATAGTTTAGCTGTTTGACAAAACAATCAGCCATTTACTATTTTGCAGGATTAAGAAACTTTCTTGTTATTTTGTGTTCGTAGTTCAAGGAATTCAATTTTTCTGTGACAGTTTTAATTAGATTTTCTAAAGAACTGTGTAAAACTACAGATTACTTTACAGCATACGTGTTTTCTGTTTGAAGTAGCTAATCACATAGCATTGTTCATTTGCTACAAGATTACTTTAGACATATCCGAAGTACAGAAGTAATTAATTATTTCTTGGTAAATGAATAGTATAAAATGTAGAGAAGGAATTAGACAGTACTTTTAGTTGGAGACATCAGTGTATTTTTTATATTTCTTTGACAGTAGAGTTGATACAATGATTCTTAAAATTAATTGTAGTAATACAGTGAGATAGCGATTCGAGTTTTGAAACTATTCGTTTGAGATTTGGAATCATGATTGTGAGATTGTATCAGGATTCTTTCTTCTCACTGATAATATTGGGTATCTGTACATTTAAAGATTGTTTGGGTGTTTACTGGACAACCTAGATATGTGGAGTATTGATAACCTTGACAGGAAGAGTGGGATATCAGTTATGCAATTCTGAGAGTACTAAACTCTGACCTGCTACTTTAGATAGGTTCACCAGATAATTATCAATTATCAGTAAATCTTTGTTGACATTCCACCAGGGAATGGAATGCTTATCTGGAGATGACCCAATGGACAATGTTGATCTTTGCCATCCACTGATTTAATATGCAGGGTAAGAATGTGTACTTATAGATCATATCTTAACACTTAAATATGATTGTCAAAACAGAAATGATCTAAATAGCTATGTATTATATTAAATTCATTCTGAATTTAAATGGTTATATTTTATATTTCACATCTATTTCACATTTCTTATTCAGCGATATTAACCTTGCAATATGGTTAAACGTTTTCTTTGAAGAGTTTTGGATAAAATTGCAAATTCAGGTTAATTTACAAGGAAGTACATTCTTCATGGTGTTTGCCTGAACAGTACTTGATTTCAATTTCTTGTGTTCTTGTTCGATTGTGAATACTGTTGTATTATATATTTAATTGTATATATTAATGAATGTTATTTCTTCTTTCTTTCTTTTTCTTTATGTCAAAAAGGGGTTTTTTTCTGGAACTTGTTTTTTTTATGGAAATCTTGGTTTCTCTGGAACTTGTTTTTCTGGAATTCAGTTTTTGTGTTTTTCTGGTATTCGTTTTCTTGTAAGATCATTTGTAAATAAATCATCTCATATCACACCCTCAATCCCGGACTTGCGTGAATTTATAAGGGCGATGGATTTTGTGACCTTACACCTGCTTGAACAAAGTGTCAGAAACTGAGTGATTTTGACATTTTAATGTCAAAAGCGGGAACGTTACCAGATCAATGCCAGGTATTGAACAAACAATAAAGACAGACTGTTCAACGATGTCATTCAACACCTGTCAACAGGTCCGGGAAAAGTGGCAAATGGGGTGATTCTGGCTAATTGGCCTGGTGGATATATTATTCATAGTGTAAAGTGTTTATATATATATATATTTTCAAGAATAAATAACTGGATTTATGAACTGAGCATTTTCGGCACCAATTTACAGGAGTTTGTTCCACTGACAAAATTAAAAATTTACTGTACATGTAGTTTCGCTCATGTATTTTGTAGGAAAGTGAAATATGTTGTTGACCTGTCAACAATTATAAAACTCATGCATATAACTTGCCTATTTTGTGCCTTTCCTGCCGAAATTCATATTCTACTCATCCAAACACATGTTCATCCAAACAGAAGGAAGCCATCTACAATCTGCAGTGAATTCTTGGTATTTCATAATTGTTTCATTTATTTTTTTAATCATATGACTGCATATCAGAGGTATCCATGATAATTCACCAGGGGGACTAATCCTGTCTGGTGCCAGTCTGAGTGAGTTCCAATGATGGGTGATCAAAGTGAATGCCAAGATATCCCTGATATGATATAAAAATATTATGCCTAATACCCGTAATTCACTGTAGATTGAAGAAGGCTTTCTACTGTTTAGGTGAACATGTGTTGACGAGTAGAATATGAATTTCGGTGGGAAAGACACAATACAGGTAAGCTATATTATGCTAAATCATGATCTTTAACAATAACGATTTTGGGGTCAGTGACCTTGACCGTTGACCTACATTTTGGTATGTGACATATCCCCCTAATGTATCTACTGACACAAAAAAAATGTTATTTTTAATAATTTCCTGATTTTGGGGTCACAGTGACCTTTGACCTTGACCTAATGTCACAGTGATCTTGACTATTGACCTGGATCTAAATTTTGATACATGACAAACCGCAACCTGTAATTTCTCAATGGACTCAAAAAATCATGAACAATTTTATAATTTTGGGGTCACAGTGACCTTGACCTTTGACCTTGACCTACATTTTGATAAGTGACACATTGTGTCCCCCTAATGTATCTACTCGCACAAAAAAATGTTATTTTTTATAATTTCCTGATTTTTGGGTCAGTGACCTTTGACCTTGACCTATATTTTGGTATGCGACACCTCATTTCCCCCTATTGAATCTACTCACAAAAAATTAGTAATTTTTAATGATTTCCTAATTCCTCCGTCACACTGACCTTTGACCTCTGACCTCGACCTACATTTCGTATGCAACACATCGTTCCCCCCTAGGGCATCCACTCACCAAAAATTAGAACTGTAGATAGAAAACTGTCAATGATCAATGGTTTCCTGATTTTAGGCAACAGTGATCTTTGACCTCTGACCTCGACCTCAATTTTGGTACGCGACACATCGTCTCCACCTAGCGTATCCACTCACAAAAAATTGCAACTGTGGATAAAAAACGTTCACAGATATAGACCGGACACGAACCCTTCAGTGATTTCCTATTTTTCAGGCCAGTGACCTTTGACCTCTGACCTTGACCTTCATTTTGGTACGCGACACATCGTCTCCCCGTAGGGTATCCACTCACCAAAAATTAGAGCTGTAGATAGAAAACTGTCCCAGATATAGACCGGACACAGGGGACGGACGGACACACGGACAGACGGACGGAAACAGCCATCACATAATACGTCCGCCTTTTGGCGGGAGTATAAAAATTAGAAATTTATGATTTCTTGATTTTTCATTCACACTGACCTTTGACCTCGACCTACATTTGGCATGCAACACATCGTTTCCCCCTAGGGCATCCACTCGCCAAAAATTAGAACTGTAGATGAAAAACTATCAATGATCAATGATTTCCTGATTTTTAGGCAACAGTGACCTTTTGACCTCTGACCTCGACCTGAATTTCGGTACGCGACACATCGTCTCCACCTGATGTATCATTCACAAAAAATTGCAACTGTGGATAGAAAACATCCAGAGATATAGACCGGACACGAACACTTCACTGATTTCCTGTTTTCCAGGCCAGTGACCTTTGACCTCTGACCGCGACCTTCATTTTTGTACGCGACACATCGTCTCCCCGTAGGGTATCCACTCACCAAAAATTGGAACTGTAAATAGAAAACTGTTCCAGATATAGACCGGACACGGGGGACGGACAGACGGATGGACGGACAGACGGACGGAAACCGCCATCACATAATACGTCCGCCTTTTTGGCGGGCGTATAAAAAAAAAAAAAAACCCCGACCGACCGACCCTGGAAAATTTGAGCCCGTTACCGGAAACAAACTATTTTTTTTTTTTTTAGGCCTAATGACATACCCCCACACTTCATTGAGGTGGACAATCAATTTTCCTCCTCCAATGCTGATGCTCGCCTTAAAGTTGAACAACAGATTTTGACGGAATTAGCCAATGGTAACTATGTGATTTCTTCAGAAAAACCTCAGTTTGTTAGTGCGCTCGTTGCCGTCCCAAAACCAGATGGTGACATTCGACTGATTCACGACTTTAGTTTACCACTTGGGAAATGTGTTAACCCTTTCGTACTTATACCGGCCAAAACCGGCCGGCATCATATATACCCATAACGGCCGAAACCGGCTGCAATTCACCACCACGCAAAAAAATCGCCGCACAGTAAAATGTTCGTCAAGTGAGAGGTCGTCGGTAGTCCACATCGTTGTTCAAGGAAATAGTCGACAATATACGTTCAAATTTTATTGTAAATCATGCAATAAACGTATAACAAGTTTATTTTATTGAAGACGTACCTTCCTTGTGGTGAAAATTGAGAAAATCGGCGAAGAATTTGCCGTTTTTTGACCATTTTCAACACTATCGAAATCCCATTTCCCGCGGTAGAATGTTAGAGATATTGGTTTCATTTTAAAGGTCATTTCCGGGTCTTTCGACCTGTGACGAGTGATTTGATTGGATAGGATTGAATAACGAAGGATTTGATTGGATAGAGATGTGATCATTCTTTGATAGCGTGACCAAATTGACCTCGACCGGGCTCTGTTAGTATCGCGAAGCCGATTAGTTGAGACGTGTGAGACAATGGCAGCGATTGGGCGGCCGCCTGTCTGCGTGTCCGTCTTCAGTGCCGGTTGAATTTCTCGCCAAAGAAAATGGCTTCGTTGAAACTTTAGCGAGCCGACTGTTGGATTTACAATGGAAATAAAGGGTTTCTCGGATTTATATGTCGGATTAAAACCCACACGGACGATGCACTGGTATTTTAGCACGATCGTCCGGTTGAATTTGGCGAATCGTGAAGAGATTTTTTATGGAAACTATCATTTGGCTGGGACATACACTCACGGTAATGTTGTCGAAATCAGAGATTTTTTTTTTGTTTATTTTTTTTTCTCGCCTGGTCTGGTTTTATTTTAGACACAAATGGGCAGATATTTTGAAGGACAGATTAATTAAAGTATGGGCTTTCTGAAAATATATATATTTAGCGGGGTTTCAATCAAGCTACATGCAAATATATTGCTTCAAAAAAAGACTGTCTATAACAAAATCCTCTCGCATGAATTTATCCGAACATACAAGGCTGACAAACGAGACTATCAGCAAGTAGCAAAGAGTTAATGATTATGCTTCCAAGGATAATCTTTCCTTCCAATCCCTGGATGACGCTCTCAAAGTGATCGGCCCTAACTGGTATTTGGCAAAAATCGACCTAAAAGCAGCTTATCGTTCCGTTAAAATATCACAAGACAACCATCCACTCACTGGTTTGAAATGGCAGTTTCAAGGTGATACTCATCCCACATACATGCAGGACATTAAGATGCCCTTTGGTGCACGTCGAAGTCCTGCCATTTTCCATCGCTTAACCCAGGCCGTTCGTCGTATGATGGAATGACGTGGATAGTTTTTTTTCAGTGATAGTTTTTTTTAGACGAATTTTTAGTGGCCGGACCAACCACTCTCCTCCGGTCGCTGGGCTTTGCTATCAACTGGCGGAAAGTGGTTGACGCCTGCCAATCTCTCACCTTTTAGGGCATCGTCATTAACACTGTGGAGGGAACAATTAGCCTAGAACATTCAAAAATCACAGCCCTCCAGCAACTCCTAGTAACATTTCTCTGCCGCAAACGTACTAGTAAACACCAGCTACAACAATTGGCGGGAAAATTAAGCTGGGCAGTCCCTGGGGACCCTGGGGACCTATTCACATTCGGGGTGTTTTCAATCTCATTGCCACTCTAAATCTAGCCTCGCATAAGGCCAGGCTTACATCTATTTACAATGACCTCTCTTGGTGGCTCTTATTCCTGGACATCGGCAATGATACTAAACTTATCTGGGACAAGCGCCCTCTCGTGACTGTTTACACAGATGCTAGTACCCAAGCAGGCGGAGCTTTCTGCCAAGGCGACTGGTTATTCTCTGTGTGGCAACATGACGTACCGGCTCTGTCATCCTGCCACATTAACTTTAAGGAGCTTCTTATCGTGCTTTGTGCAGCCCAACGCTGGGCACATTTGTGGACTAATCAACGTGTACTTATTCGTACGGATAATACCTCGACTGCAGCCATGTTGAACAAAGGGATATCGGCATGCCCCACTGCGCAGACAATCCTTCGCTATTTATCTGCCCTGTGCTTACAATACAACTTCGCTATTCACGCGCTACATATCCGCGGCCAGGACAATTCCCTGGTTGATGATATTTCACGCCTACACCTGCCAGGAAAACTTTCGGTTATGGATGAGCTACTGCGCCAATGGTATTACCCCTACTCTTCACCTATCTACTGGTTACCAGCGCACATGTCTCATGGATCTTTGTGTTTTCTTCTCCCACAGATCAATGGGTCCAGACTCTGACTCAACTTGACCAGGAGGTATGTCACCTCCGCGATATGTGTTATGCCGAATCCACTAAACGTGCCCATAGGACGCATCATTCGGCTTATTTAAAATTTTGTGCGCTTGTGCAATGTGCCCCGGTACCTGCCTCAAAAGATACTATTTGCCGTTATGCAGCCTTCCAAAATGCACAAAAGTCGTTGGCTCTGTGCAACAATACCTTAATGTGATTTGATTAGCTCCACCTGGAACTAGGCCTCCCCAACCCATTAACGGACAATTTTCATTTGAAGGCTGTAATGTCCGGGATCAAGCGTGCCAAAGGCTCTACCCAGCAGGCTAAACTTCCCATTCTGCCACCCCTATTGTTACACATCCGTGCACGACTTGACCTCACTACCGCTGTAGATGCTCAATTCTGGGCCGCTACCCTGACTGCTTTTTTTGGCCTGCTCCGTGTTAGTAACTTTACGGTCTCCCCCTCCTGGCGGGCGTATTCAGAATGAGTCCTGCGGCGATGTGATGTCACTATCTCTGCGGGGGCCTGTGTTTTGAAAATTTGTCACTCTAAAACCATACAATTCCAGGAACGTGTGTTTCAGGTTGTGCTCCCCTTTTTTAGGGATCATCCATTGTGCCCCACCACCGCGTTACTACAATTTGTGCGTCGTTGTGGCCCTGTCGCAAGTGAGTTTCCCCTCTTTACCATTTCCACTAATGGAACCCTCGCCATGCTCACACCCTCGGTGTTTCGGCGACGCCTTAAAGATATCCTACGTATGACAGAGGTGGATACCTCCCACTTCAACACACATTCACTGCGACGTGGGGAAGCGTCCTGGCTGATGTCTGCCGGTGTGCCCCTCCACTTTATCCGCATCTGACTGGAAATCTGATGCTGTCTTTCGCTATTTGACCCCGGATATCTGTTCCACTCTCAATCTGTACCAGAGCATCCGGGGTGTTCTCCCTACTTCTATATAACCTCCCTACCCTCCTACATGTACTTGGGATTTGGGGAATTTCTGGGAATTTCTGAACATTATATTTAAAGGAGTGACTATAAAGCAACAATCTGTGAAGGACAGTCAGAACATTAATTGTGCCAATATTTATACTGTGTGCCGCGTACCCATTACAAAATGTTTAATGCCTTGTTGTATTATTGCCTGGTGTCGGCGACACGCGCTTCTATTTTCATTATTGTTAGTTTTAGTATACATGTAGTAAATAAATTTAGTTTGGAGCCCATCTGTGTGTTGTGTTTTAAGGAAAGTATAAATTCTTTAGACATGTTTAAAAGTGACTTACAGATGGCTCCTTGTCGCCACTACAATGTAGCTTTGATTTACTACATAGGCTTTTGCCACCGTTTTCACTTACTTGTTATTGGCCTGAATTATCTGCCAGTCTGACCATTGGTCTGAACATTAATCTTCTCAATCAGATAAAGTGCCTATCCTCTTCAGGGGTATATAAACTCGTGCTTCCTTTGTCTCTATACCAGCAGCTCAGTCCACGCGGATGCATGCTGAATACGGCTGGTCAGCTATGCAATTCGTTTAGTCCCTCCCACCCAACCCTTATTTTTGGCTTTCTATAATTTATATCTTCTCTCCGGTCAGGAATTTCGGGGAATTTCTGAACATTATATTTAAAGGAGTGACTATAAAGCAACAATCTGTGAAGGACAGTCAGAACATTAATTGTGCCAATATTTATACTGTGTGCCACGTACCCATTACAAAATGTTTAATGCCTTGTTGTATTATTGCCTGGTGTCGCCGACACGCGCTTCTATTTTCATTATTGTTAGTTTTAGTATGTAGTAAATAATTTAATTTGGAGCCCATCTGTGTTTTAATAAACAAAATTTACCTTCACTCAACGAAGTCCACAATTATGCTTACTGGTATGAGACATATGCATTGACATAAGCTACAGAAGATTGACAAAAATATCCATGTACAAATTAACAGTTCTGAACTGCAAAATGTGCAGTCCAATAAGATTCTAGGACTAGTTATTGACCAACCATTAAGTTGGCAGGACCACGTTGATATGGTCTGTGACAAGATATCTACCAAACTCTACAGATACCGACATCTTCTGAGAAAGGAAGCCAAAATTATATATTATAATGCATACATTCTCCCTCATATGGATTATTGTATGACAATCTGTAGAAATGCAACTGCGTCCCAGATAAACAGAGTGTACAAACTACATAAATGTGCTGCCAGAATCATTCTGAATTCCCACTATTGAACTCCCACAAGAACTCTTCTGTGAGAGCTTCAATGGATCAGTACACCTGACAGAATAGTACTGGTATCTCAAAAAGCAACCTTCATGTACAAAATTGTCAATCAGCAATGGCCCTCATATCTAAATGATGTATTTAAATATGTAAATGAAGTTACAACAAGAAACCTCGGCTCAGGTTAACTGCAAATAAATTGTTCCTTCCTCGACCCAAAACGTGCTGTATGATGCAAAGCTTGAGCTACATGTAGTCAGGAGCAAAGTTGTGGAACTCCCTAGACCAAAATATCACAGCATCTCCCTTCCTTGGGATATTCAAGTCCAGAATGATGAAATCTTTAATCAGCATGCAGTAATATTGATTAACTTTTATATCCTCTTTTCTAGTTGAGATTTGTCTTATATGTGTGTAATTATGATAGTTTATTTCTTTGCAATTGTCTTGTTGTAACAGTTAGAGGACCTCAGGAAAGAACAGTTTTCAAACTGACTGACATGACTGAGTATTTTTGTAAACCCTCAGAAAATAAAGTTACTTTACTGACATCAGACATGCCAGACGAATAATTCCCGGACATTATGTTTCATCACAACAGATCAGAGATCACTTAGACGGTATGAAAACATGGTGTTATCAAGTACCAATTTCAATGAAACAATGCTGACCGGGTGTGCCTGATTTCACTAGTTTCACATTGAAGACAATACTGGAATTTAACTGGCCGTAAATATTGCCAGCGCAATTACGTGGAGGATTTGTGTGAAATTTACAGACAATATTTTGAACTAACTCGGCGATATTCAACCGCCAGCACCTTATCTGAATATCAACCAATCGTAGGGCTAGCCAGTCTCATAGTCTGATACATGCGGGGTATGAACATTGCCCGACAGGCTGAATCGTAAATTAGTTCCTTTTTACCTCCAAAATTCAATCTAAAATAGGGCAAGTTGAATGGTCAAATCCTGACATGCCCGAGAAATATTTCTTCAAATTCAATGCAGGATGCTATGGTGAATGGTCGAACTGGGTGGCCTACGGTAAACTTGATTTATGGAGACCCATTTGGGTTACCTAAAACCCTTGTATTAACATGTAAGAGTGAGTGAGTATATGTACATGTAGGTTACCTTGACAATAGATTACCATTGAAAATATTACATGATACCCATTTCAATGGGCTTGGAAAAGTCCTGGAATATTGCCTTTCACTATACAAAGCGTATTGAATCAGTAATAAACCTTTTTTACAGATCAAAATAAATTTGAGGGGAATCATTACTTCGTCCCAAGGTTTTTGAGGAGGAATTTTTGTAGAGTATATATGTATACATGTACCAGCTTGCAAGTTGTCCCTTAACAGACCCAGGAAAAGGTCAAATGTTAAGGCGACCTGAAAATCAGACTGGCAATAAACAAAATATTAGCAAAACCATGGCCATAAAAGACCCCAAAAATAGCCATATCAGGCCTCAATTTAAGGTGGTAACCTGTTTTCAGGTTGCCTGGAGGTTGCCATATGAAAAATAGTGGTAACCTATTTTCAGGTCCCCATAATTTTGACTAATAATATGACATTAGGTTAATAATTATGGAATAGGTTCCCACAGGTTACCAGTGTAGAATTCATGGTAACCTGTTGAGAGGTTACCATCAGCACTCCTTAAATTGAGGCCTGCATATGTGAGCCAAAAGTACATTCTGGAGGGGCAAGCTAATACACCATCTGATTTAGCAACTCAAACATGGATGGAGGATTTCTGTCTGTAAATGAAGTGAATATCAATTAGTCTATTCATAAAATCAGAGAAAATTACTGTTTGGTAAACATAAACTTACAGGCCTGGAAATAAATCGAGAATGCGTTTAATAGTAGACCAGCCACCCAACCCAAAGATGGCTAGAAAACTTTTTGATGGCATCGCATGTTAAAAGCTGTCATCCAGGCTTAATCAACTCTACATGGTGTGCAGATTACGATGTGACCGGATGACATTCTCACTTTTGACCGTTAAGGTCATTTTTGAGGTCATAAAGGTCATTAGAGATCAAATAAGGATAAAGCATCTATTTTTTGCAATATTTTCGTAAAGGAAAAGTGATTGTGACTGATTTTTTTCAACTTGCTTCATTTTTGTTCTGGACCTACTTACTGGTGATTTGCATATTCACATATGCAATGGATTATGGGAAATTTTAACACTACCAGACCTGGGGGGGGGGCGGCATTGTGGCCCCCTTCCAAAACTTTCTGCCCTATCTTCGGATCGGCAAAAATTGAGAGCTGACACTCCATACATGTAGCTTTGTAGTTTATCATACTGGAGTTATGTTGAACCTATCTGCATAACTACGAGCAGAAAATCATCAGTAAATTCAAAATGACGGCCATGTGGCGTATCAGAAAAAAATGTTGTTTTCGTCATTTTTGGTTCAAATTCCTACTTTTCTGCGAGAAAAAGGGACAAAAACTATTTCATTTTACATCAGATGATTATTTACTAAGTTATCTGCAGTTTTTGTGAAGACAAAACATAAATAAAAAAATAAAAAATCGTCCCCAAAAAGCTTTTTTTGGAAATGAAATCACTGTGACGTCATCATGTGGCCATCTTGGATTTTTAAAACATTTTCTCGTTTGATCCAATGGTATAGTGTGGTAAGATTCAGCTCTCTAGCTGGAGGGACAAGAAAAACATTTAGGGGGAGCAATGACCCCAAATTAGTGAGCTAAACCAAGAAGATGGCGGCATCGTTTGTTAAAAGCTGTCATCCATGCTTAATGAACTCTACATGGCGTGGGGATTGAGATGTGATCGGACGACATTCTCATTTTTTACCTCGAACGTCATTTTTTAGGTCACGAAGGTCAAGAGATGCCAAATAAGGATAAGTCGTCTATTTTTTTCAATATCTTCGTATAGGAGGAATAATTACTACATTATGGTTGGTAATATTTTATTAGGTGATTTGCGTATTCACGGATGCAAAGCATTATGTGAAAATTCAATATAACATCCACCTCTGATCCCCTTGCTATGTGTAAGTGTAGTGCCCCATTGATCTGGTTCTAATCTCCATCCGCATGATCGAAACTTCAAACTTATCAGTTTTATAGCTCAACTGACAAAATTGTCCGTCAACAAAGGAAATATCTGACGGCGCTCATGATTGTTGGACAGGGCCGGGCGGTCACAAGCCGGAAGCTACACACAGAAACATTTGTTAACATATATGGTATTGCTCTTGTACAAGTAGCTGGTCTACCATTCAGATGCAATATAAAGTGGTTTTAGATATTCTTTTTGAAACATATGAGCAACATTCCATAACAAGAGCCCAAAGGGCTTCAATATACGCCCGTATATCTGGAATTACATTGGTCCAAATTTCAAGGTTGTTTAATCGCCTTGATTCCAATTGGTAGCTAGCAATCCAGAAAAAGGTCTACAATTTTGTGCTTCTGAGAATGTAACATATCACATCTAAAATTGAATGATAAACTAAAATGAGCTTAACTCTTGGAAACTAGGTGACCTTGGAGCAAGAACGGAGAGCTCACATACCCCACATGAAATCGACAATAGTCAAACACAAGAAAATAGTACTTTTCCTGCAAATGGATTTCTTTCAGACGAGAGAATTTTTCATGAAGGAAGAAGAAAGTGATGAAGTAAACCTTTGTTCTTGAGTTGATAAACGGGTATGAAGTTCATAAAGGACCCCTCTCCACGTTAAACTAGTAAATGTATGGTTTCTATTTCACAACAGTTTAACTAAATGTAGCTGTTTCAAACATGGGAGACAACTCCACAGGACAAATGCCATATACATGTAAGGGAGAGAACTCTGAATATTCCAACCTAACACATATAGTCGGCTAAACTTGATTCAATTCTGGGGGACTGTGACCTTGACATTTGACAAATTGATGTATGTCTCCTCTTCGCCATGCGAGTAAGGTATCTGATACCATTCCATACCTTGAAACTAGAGATATCGCATGGATGAATGGACAGAACGCAACATCGCATTACATGACCTCGTCTGCGACAGGCATATGAAAATGTGACTTAATGATTTCCTGATTTTGGGGTCACAGTGAACTTGACCTTTGACCGTGACCTAAACTTTGGTGCATGACACATCGTCTTCCGTCAATGTATCAATGGACACAAAATAAATCACGATTTTTAGGAATTTCATGATTTTGGGGGTCACCGTGACCTTGATATTCGGCCTTGACCTACATTTTGGTACGTGACACATCATGTCCCCGTAATATATCTACTGACACAAAAAAAAAGTACTTTTCAAAGATTTCTTGATTCTGGAGTCACAGTGACCTTGACCTAAATTTTGGTACATGACAAACCATCTCCCCGTAATTTCTTAATGGACACAAAAAATCAAGATTTTTAACAATTTCACGATTTTGGGGTCACAGTGACCTTGACCCACATTTTAATATGTGACACATTGAGTCCCCCTAATGTATCTACTGACACAGAAAAATGTTATTTTTAATAATTTCCTGATTTTTGGGTCACAATGACCTTTGACCTTCGACCTTGACCTATATTTTGATATGCAACACTTCATTTCCCCCTATTGAATCCACTCACAAAAAATTAGAAATTTATGATTTCCTGATTTTTCATTCACACTGACCTTTGACCTCTGACCTCAACTTACATTTGGCATGCAACACATCGTTTCCCCCTAGGGCATCCACTCGCCAAAAATTAGAACTGTAGATGGAAAACTATCAATGATCAATGATTTCCTGATTTTTAGGCAACAGTGACCTTTGACCTCTGACCTCGACTTGAATTTCGGTACGCGACACATCGTCTCCACCTGATGTATCCACTCACAAAAAATTGCAACTGTGGATAGAAAACATCCAGAGATATAGACCGGACACGAACCTTTGACCTCTGACCGCGACCTTCATTTTTGTACGCGACACATCGTCTCTCCGTAGGGTATCCACTCACCAAAAATTGGAACTGTAAATAGAAAACTGTTCCAGATATGGACCGGACACGGGGGACGGACAGACGGACGGACAGACGGACGGAAACCGCCATCACATAATACGTCCGCCAAAGCAACAACAAAAACGACGAAAATCAGAAAATGTCAGTCGATCTAAAGATCAGAGAAACCATGAAAAGCCAGACGTGTCAGTCGGATAATTGGTGCATATAATTCTGAAGACAATACTCGTCGGGTTGTGAAAATTACATCGTAAATTGCCGCCGTCACCGATAGTTTAACACTGGTTGTTGTTGCATCGGCGTGCAGTTTTCATTTTAAGCTGTTGGCAGCATTTCGCTATCGAACAGTAGTAAAGTTGCATGTCCAAAGTACTTATCGTAAAAAGAATTTAATTGATTGATATTGTAAATATAATCTGACATCTGAGAAATTTGGATAACTTTGAAACGAATTTGGCAGACGGAAGTAAAAAATCTGACTGTGCCGTGTGCATCACGTTTCCTCTAAAATGCACGTGTCTCAATGCTTTGGATTGTCATCTCGATGAGCTTTTAGTCATTAAAATTAGTGGAAGTAATCAACATGATAACGATATGATGCTTCAATCAGGAGTCACAATATCCATACAAACATCACAATATCCATACAAACATCACAATATCCATACAAACATTACTTTCATCAATTTCATAGGATTTCCAAGCAGACTTCGCGTGATTGGGGAAATAGGTAGAGTTATGCCAAAGCGAGCACATGGCTGACGGGTTGCGGGGGTTACGGCATCGGTTACGAGATTTACTTCCATCATAACCTGTCCCGTAACCTATAAGGTTACGAAAGGTGGAATGACCATAACCTATGACAGGTTACGGAGGACAATTCCTTATTTCCGGCCCTGAACTTACATGTACATGTAGCTATGCAAAGCCACTTAGTGTCCACAGGGACACATATGCCTGCCATGCACGAGAGCCTTTGAGCTTCATCCATTTGACCAATAAATTGATTGGCTCCTAGGAGTACAACTGAGTGACGAGTTCCTCTGCTATCATGGATTTCAGTGTATCATATAAATATATCGTACAAAGTTGAATACATTTTTACAGCTGTGACCTTGAACTTTTCACTTCAAATCAACAAGATTCTTGGGAATCAGATGGACAGCAACCCCCTCTGAAGTTTTGTGGTGATCCACAACACTAGACGCAATGCAGACAAGCTACATTCAGGTTATGGCGCAGTTCGTCTGTCCCTCAGTAACTTTTCATGTGAACGCAAAGTTCTACATCTAGAGATTTCACTCTTTTTCTAGACAAACACTGGCCTGAAAAAACGTGTCAATTTATAAGCAGATTTTTTAGAATATTGCTTGGGATGCACATGCACCTGGTTCCTATAAGCTGGAAAATAGTTAATTAATTATTATTATAGTTACATGTCCCACCCCCATTTATACAAAGAGGAATAGTCCAGGTCCAAATACAGCCAGATATGTAGCAAAGATAATATTGAGAGACTACACATGACTAGTACACATTACACATGGGTACACATGTACATGGGTAGAGGTGGAAATAATGCAGAGTAAATTTAGTCAGTTACCATGGTGACTGGAATCTTGATATATATGTTGAGAACTTTGGTCTTCCCAACCTATAAACTGTGCAGTAGACACATCTCAGTAAATGTAAATCAGTACATGTAAATCACTACAAGTACACACTACAATCAAACTAAAACTATCCAGAATTTAACATAGTTAATTTCCAAATGTATGCTAATTTCGGTGTAAAATTCCCAAGTGTGACCTCTCAA
Source organism: Hanleya hanleyi (assembly GCA_036873755.1). Classification (NCBI taxonomy): domain Eukaryota; kingdom Metazoa; phylum Mollusca; class Polyplacophora; order Lepidopleurida; family Hanleyidae; genus Hanleya; species Hanleya hanleyi. The sequence continues at coordinate 130,220 of JAVTVY010034572.1, forward strand.
AACTACATAGAACTCCATATCACATGTGTACAGGTACGCGAAACCTGTTGCAGCAGGAGTTCAGTTGTTGTGCTACACAGTTCGAGTCATGAGCCAAATATGGAACACTGGTTCAAGAATACTTCTGAGAAATCTATTATTATTTCTATTACATGCATCAATTTCTCTACGAGCGGTTAACCAGGCATGGTTTCATCACTGTCTTGTAAGAGATGCGGCACGAATCGTCTCGTCATCTTCCGGTCGCGTGCTCCAGCCAACAATAAGGTGAGCGATCGTCGGAAGGGAATGATTCTCTTTCTTATCTTAGCGACAACCTATAGATTTTTGACTTGAAATGTTGAGATTAAACTCCAATCTAGCATTTGTCTTCTTCCCACGGATATTTGACTGATAATATTTTTGAAATCGATCAGTACTCTACCGAACATGGCATATAAACTCGACCCAGTGTAAAAAATCAGCTCTCAAAGGGATAAAATTCTTAAACTACTGACATATTTGGCTGCCGAATGATAGATTATTGACTGAACTTTCCTTATTATAACAGAAAACATGGTGACTCTGTGACTTTAAGACATTTTCGGTCAATCTTCGGCTTGTTGTTTGAAACTTTTATTCCGGCTTCGTCTAAAGGATGGAAATTAACGGAAACGGTTTAGTCTGTTTTGGGTTAACGGTTTCTTCTCTGATAATATTCGTTCAATGCCTTACTCAGCTCATTAGTTGATGAATGGGACAGTTCCAGCAGAACTGCAAGACTGCATAAACCTATAGTTCACCAACGCTGCAGTCAGGTAAAACAGGTAAAACACAATGTGAGAGGAATAACGTCCTGCCAGTCAATGCCGGTGTCACATTTGTTCATCTTTATTGTTCTGCTGACTGTCTGACATTTCAAGCGCCACAGGTCTCCGGCAACATTTTGTAGCCAAAATGATCACAGCTCAGTAAAATTACGCACATTAATCTGCAAATAAAATTTTCCTGCTGAAATTTCAAGGAAATCTATTCAAAATCAAAGGAAATCTCCAATCTCCAATACCTCACTGTTATCCAGACATGCCAGAACCATTTGGCTCGAGGATCGATTTTATCGGCCTGACGAATCTGCTATGCTTGAGCCATTCGTTTCAAGATTCAATCTTATTCGCGCTGGGATTTCAGAGTGTTGTAGCATAGTAGACATAATAGACCTGCATGACGAGAATTCGTGACGTGCTGAACCAATCACAGTAAACCAGATATAATATCAAGGAATATTATATCTGACTTTAGCGATGTATAAACCCCGTGCAAATTTCAAACTACATTTTTTAACCAATCAGGTAGCTAGCCCACAGTAATTAAACACGGTACCACGTGGACCAATAGGGTGAGTGAGTGAATACGATTTAACGTCGCTTTCAACTATATTCCAGTCATATCACGACGTTGGGTCCTATTACTTTCCACACCCGCACGCTTAAAACTAAAGTGTTGAAACTTACTCGTAAAGTGTTGAAATAACCCTTTAAGTGTGTCCACAGCCACAGGGACAACACTTAAAGGTGAAATGCAAAGGTTTTTAGATTCCCCTTTTCACATTTTATATAGGTTGAATAATGATAGAAATACCGGTCTATCTACTTCACTTGGTTTAATTTGAATTATCTTGTCTGCTAGAATCTTTTTAAAAGTCGGTACCCCTAGCACAGCTGAATTCAGATTTGCAAAACGTCATCGCTTATCTTTCCTTGCTTGTGACGTCACGTCAGACCAGCCGCCCGGAGACTGAACGTTACAAGTATTGACGCCTGGCAAGATGGTCTGATGTGACGTCACAATCGAACGTCAAACAAGGGCAGATAAGCGATGCGGATTTCATTTCTGAAATCGGCCGGGCTTGAGATGCCAACTTTAAATCACTTTTCAAAAGCTACCAGGAGACAAAATACTTCAAATAAAACCAAACAGAGTATTTTGGGCTGATATTTCCATCATTAACTAGCCCGCGAAGAATATAAATAGGGAAATATGAAAACCTTTGCAGTTCACCTTTAAAGAGCAGTCCCTGTGGACACACTTAAAGGGTTATTTCAACACTTTGCGAGTAAGTTTCAACACTTTAGTTTTAAGCGTGTGGGAACCACACGGGTTGGACGTGGACCAATATAGTACACACTATCCAAATATGGCATCATTTCCAAAGTGTGTTTGTGGTAAACGTAAACATCAAAGGTTTTGCTGCTGCCGAAAAGTCTGGCTTTAATTGTTAGACGGTAGCATCATTCGAATGTATGACACGAACATACGTAGAAACTTCTGTACGCAGCCATGCGGTAACAAGTGCTGTCTGTCAGTGTGTATATTAGCGTGTGTCCGAAATAATCACAGTCGATTGGCTAGTGAAACACCATATCTGGACAATCACAAGCCTGAAACTAAGACACACCTTAAGCAGGGATGAATTTGTTGCATTGGGGCCTTGCAGTGTCCCCACCAGAAAATAGAAAACATATTTTTCCCCTGTGAATTGCCGCCGATTTGTTTTCAAAGATGTTAGGCCGTTTCTAATATGATTTTCTTAAGAAAAACAAAAAAAGCATGCACAAGAAAACTTTGGTTTGATCTCGCACAGAATCAGCAGACTTGCTTCTCGTGTACTCACATGAAACTGACATGTCTGGTGTCTGCTGTTTTCAGGTCAAATAATTGAAAATAGTTAATAGTTAAGCTCGTTTAAATGGAAGGGACAATTGACTTAATGATAGGGGAAGCTGACATCGGGCGAAATACACGGCGAACGAAGTCAATCTGCCAAGGGTAATTATGTAATGAAATGTAAAATTCCCACACCTCGGTAGGATGGGCGTTAGAAAATATCAAAAGGTCGTGCCATGCGAAGGTAATATCCGTGAACTAAATGTCAATCATTGTCAAAGTCAAAAGGCAGAACTTGTCGTGATTGGCTTATTCGTACAATATCGGCGAACATTTGGCACGAACCTGTCCAATAAATAGTTAATGTTGCCCAGATGAACATCTACAGCTGCAATTGGCTCTTCCGACGCACTCTGGGTCTAAGGCACCGCGAAGTTCATACTTGATTCCCGAGGGTTGAAGTGTCATGGAGAGGTACTGCCAAGCGACCAATTCACCCTTGTTCCCATCATCGCTATGAATTTCCGGACAGAATTCGTTGTCTTCAGAAAATCACAACGCGAACGACAATGCGACAACGGTAATGCGGCGATGGCATAGAAATGTACATTTAAGCTTTTCGGGGCATCCTCTTGTGGGTATATGCAACTACTCTGCGATCTCAGAAAGCATGTGTTTGGCTGTGGTTACGTACACATGTATACGATTATCCGATAACGACGATGCGGCAACGACAATACGGCAACGGCAAAAAAATCGATCGTAGGAAAATGAATTGGTCCGTACACATGAATGCATAACGATTACGACAGTGCGATAAGACTATGCGGCAATGCAATACGATTATCCGTCTATTATCGGAATCGGTTCTGGAGCGATTTTTTGCCGTTGTCGGACATAAGTCGTGATATATTTTATGATATGGTAAAGTCGTCGTCGTCCATTGCGGTAAGAAATGTTCTCATGTCGCATCCGCTTTTATACTTATAGCCGTAGTCATGTGTACACCAAAAACGCATTACCGTTGTCGTTGCCGTTGCCGATATTGTCGTTGCCGCATTGTCGTTATCGGATAACACACCAGTTCATTTTCATATGGCCGATTTCTATGCCGTCGCCGCATTATCGTGATCTCATTGTCGTTGCCGAAAAAACGGATGAATGTGTACGAAGCTTTACACAAGGGACTGGAAATGACTGTATCAAATGTTTCATTTCCTTTCACTTCGATGGGAAGGTCGACATGGAGTGATATACTTTGATTGTGTGTCAGACTGCCTGAGATTCTTTTGGTGTGATTTTGAAATTATGGCTCCTGTAGCCAACTTTTCCAGAATTCGAATTTGACTGCAAGCTTTTCACTTTCAAAACCTAGGGAACCATGATTTTCCGTTGTGTGTTTCGCAGTCTCTTCTGAACACATGAACTGTGCTTCTCAGTAAGAACATGCAAACAAAGACAAATCTCTGCCTTTCATGTTCACCTGAAACAATGAATTTGATGAATAAAATCCAAATATACGAACAAAATGCACGATATAAATTGAAGGGAAGCACCAATAACTCTACTGTCTTTCAAAGGATGATTATATTAACTACACGTGGTTGCCTGGGAAGAAAACCCATGCAAGTGAATCCAGCTGGTTTTGCAAAGACGAAGCCATTAACGCACAAGAATATGATGGAGACGAAACCGTTTACTCATGTTGGACGAAGCCGTTATTCAAGTTTTGTACAACTCGACGTAATGTTACCGAAAGTGTCTTATAATAGTGGAGTCACGATGTTTTGGAAAGTTTGAATGATAATCTACCACTGTATAGCCCTGTGTGGTAGAAGTTCTGGAATTTTACTGGTTTCCGAGCCGATTTTAGGCACTGAAATTGCTTCATAGGACATTTTTTGTCAAGTTTTGATGGATTATTAAAAAACTTCCACCAAATACCCTTGGGAAGGAAAGTAAACGCCAGATGGGAGCTTCAACTCAAGATCTTCCGTCAAAAGTGCATATGTTGTCGCTTAAAAAATAAGAAAAAACTACATTTTCTGGAGACACCTCTACGTTGTGTAAACTGGAGCACGCGACCGGAAGATGACGAGACGATTCGCGCCGCATCTCTTACAAGACAGTGTTCATGTTTGACCATGGTCGACTGAAAAATATTGGCGAGTGATCCTGATGAAAGTCGACCATGGTTGACCTTGTGGGGTTTTTTTTTGGTTTTCTTTTTTTCCAGTCAAACATGGTTGACCCTGATCAGGGTTTCATACACGTTGTGTTTTGACACCGATATTCGGTGTCAAAACTCCCGTAAAAACTCAATTTTGCCACCAAAAATCTGAAGTCTGAATGTTTTAGAAGGGAAAAACTGTTATTTTGGAAAACAAAACTGAAGTCTCCAAAGGCCAATACTTCATTATTTCATAATTTATAATCAAAGATATTGCGGGCAAACGATTGGGACATGTTGGGGATAGGCCCGGTAAAATTATGTTACAAGCTCGTTAGCGAAGGTGTCAGAAATGCTTGAGTTGTCGTCGAGCCAGAGTTAATCCGCTTACGTAGCCCCCTGGTGAGCTACAGCTTAGCCTCTCCTTAGCCTCTCTTAATAGCTTAGCCTCTCTCAATAGCTGAATGCCCGTCTGATTTCTCACTGCAGGGAAATTAATATGAGTTTAAATTGCCTCATGTTAGATTTGTTTTTATCTTGAAAATAAAGTTTTGTACGTTTGGAAGCATACATGTAGTACCAGCGCTGTATCTGTACGGCACGCAATTTAATACATGGCTTGCCACAAGCTCAACCAGGCATTCATTACGTTCTGCTTCGCGCCACTCCATTTAGCGCTGTAAGGGTCTCACAGACTTTGCCGGAATTGACCCAAGGTCATCTGTTGCCACAGTAAATGAACATGATGACCGTCTGACTGGGCGAATTAATATCCGCCGTGATTCACCGATATATATTTCCGCAACATATAGTTCTGAGGTAATTTGTCAAAAAGCTGCCTTCAAACTGTGTGACACTGCCGTTTGTAACACACTGAATATCCGTAAAGTATATTTCAAGATAAATATACGTTTTGCGATCAGTAAAACAGTTAGACAGAACAGTTCTTGGTTTCTGCAGAAATCCTGCAAAAGATGGCGAGACCCCTACAGGGGTAAATGCAGCGTAGCGCAAAGCACCCTGGAAGAGGATGGGCTTGCCAATGTTTACAATCGGGCTTCACTTCCAGTGTTGCGCGCGCAAACTTTCTTGCAGAAAGTTCTTGGTATGAAGGGAGACAACTCGATTAACATGCAAATTACTAGGCAATGGCCTAAGACGGCTCACATTTATAGTCGTGATTTAGCGTTATATATCGGAGGAAATTTATGGATGCGATACATTAGACACAGAACTTATATTCATGCATTACATTAAAAAATATTCTTATGACATATGATCAGTGAATTGACATTCTAGCAATCTTTAAACCTAGTCCTATAGGGCAGTGGGCACGGCTAGATTCCGCGAAAATATGACGGGGTATATGCCGGAGATGGTAACCAACACTTGATAACTCTGCCTGTATCTCTTCGATATTTGATTCTGTGTAGTTATTTTTAAACCTGTACAGATACCCGTTTCAAAAATATATCTTTTGCTACACATTTCTTTCACCTGATGACGAGAAGTTTACCGTAAAAGATGCATGGTGTCGATTCGACGGGAATTTTTCGCGATACACCGACACAAAACGTTTTAATAACTTTCATTGAAAATGCATCCAAAAAATACAAATCTAAATAAATAGTTTTCATTTCGAGTATTATAGGATGATAAAAATATAAACGTTTTTGTATATTCTTCGTTCTTCTTGTAATGTTTACAAGAAAAGTTAGCTTGTATTCGCCGCGAATTTTCCGTGATATACCGACACCAGGTTTCAACACCGGTAACTTACTATGAAAACGCATCCAAACAATAAAAATCTAACTGCTTATTTTTCATCTCGAGTATTATAGGATCGTGAAAAAATCCTTGTATCCTGGGAGGCCACAGACGACACACGGTAGTGATTTGTGAACATGGCGACCCCTGCCTGCAAGAGCGGCGCTTACACAGCGAGATATTCAAGCCGCACACGAAATTTCACAAAAACCTTGAACGGGAATTACCGGTAGTTCAATGAGACACGTTGTATTGTCAATTAAAGGGTACAAACAGGGTTGTGTGGATATACGGATTATAGGTTTAGGTCTGGGGCCGTAATTAAAGAGCATTAAAAAAAACTCTACCCGTATATTGTTTGTAAATGTGACTGTCGAATCCAGTCACGTAATTTTCGCTTCAACACGGCTTATAGGTTATAATTATTCTGATAGCCGTGGCAGGAAACACAGACCACCTTTTCAATTTTTAGTTATTCTATTGCCAAAAAGAAATAATCTATTGGTTACTGCCATTGAAAAGTTAATGCAATTAAAGGAATATGTTAACAATTTCAGTCTACATAACTATAGGTAAATAGCAGTAATCGAGATCGTAATATGCACGAACTGATAGCATTCTCTTCTGAGAAAAAAAAAGACAAATTTAGCAAATATTCCAGTGCTGCTAACTGCATGACACAAGTTAACGGAATAAGTACAAACTTCGCGAAGGCTGTGAGGATATATATGGATGGATGGATATTTATGCGGATTGAATGGGGTTATATTTAAGCGAAACCCGAGTCCCATTGTGCCCAGCGGTATCTGCGGGCAGCCCCCCTACGTCGCTGTCGGCAGATCGAAACCCGAATCCAAATCGTTCCGGTAAATCAATCAATCCACCCGAAAGAGTCCTACTCCATGTGTCATTCAAACGTCGATAACAAACATATATTACGAGATGCCAGATATCTTCATTGCACAGATATCCAGCAAAGGGCAGAATAAGTTCGTAACACTGACATTGTAACAAGTAACGGAACACGGTTAGAAAGATTAATTTCTCACAACTTTGACTAAGACCGGAGGACTGATAGGCGATACTCGATAATGCAAGCGATTCATATACTCGGTAATTTTATTCTGTTCTTTCATACCAAAGGAATAACATATTATTGCATTTATACGATTATTCAGTACATTGAATTATAGTTATCGCTTCACATCTTCTCCAATGAGTTTCAGGGTTGTTTCGATTAATTGGACTTGCCAACGACTTGTTTTTGACATAATCTTTGTAGCGCGAACTTATTCGGCAAGTATTTCCGCCATGAATTTTCCATCAAAAGCGAACGGCAAATGTCCTGCAAATAGGAAAAGATGTAAACAAAATAGCCCCTTTCATAGATGAAGGAAGGAGACATCGGTAGGGCTCCCACAGCGAAAGATAGCCTGTCTGAAATTGTAGTTTACGGGCCGCTTCCATACGGATTTCACGGCCCACTATGCTTAATATTTGAACTGCTTTATTCTTATTGGTATTACATTTCTGTGTTGATATCTTTACAAGCACTACATTTTAAAACAATCACAAATACAGAATAAAAAAAAATCATAACGTGTAAATAATGTCTACAAGTTTCCCGAATCAGTTCAGTCATTTCATTGTTTTTCGGTTCATAGATTGTTCAGTAATGTATATGCGCGGCCGCGTGGTTGATTACTTTGTCTTGTACTCCTCATCTGCACACAAAGCCGTCCAGAAAAAAAACTGGTAGACATTTGACGGGTCTCTTCAGAAATCTGTCCCTGAAACAGTGCTAGCTGTGTATCAGAGTACAGGATAGCCAGTCACTGCAAGAAGATTTAATAGTTTCGGGTTTGACTGGCAATACAGTCGTGAGACGGCACGCGGGGCCGCACTGCGGGATCTCTCACTTGCGCTAAACGGTCTATTCATTGGGAAATTTGAAAGGCTTGCCGAAACCCAAATCTTTTGTTCATAGATTCGGGTCTCGAGAGACATAATTTTACCGGGCCTATCCCCAACATGAAATGGGGAATACCAGAATAAATAGGTCGGCATCTTCGGTCATTTCCGTGAGATTCGGTATCGCTCGGTTAAACTTCGGTTTGCCGAGCGCTAATTATTTACGTCCATCACCCGGATGTCATCAGGGTCATGCCGTCGGTAACCCTAAAAACTGTATTCATAGTAAATGTATGTGGAGGTTTCCGAACTGCGTCGTGTAGGGAAAAAATTTGACACGTGGGAATGATAAGCCCCTAAAGACGTCTAGCTCTCCTTGGAATGGACATGTAAATATCTGACCATCGCTGAATAGTATTTATGAACAAGCGTTCTGAGAACCCCAACATCTCGCCTTGCGGGGTCATCCGCCGAAACTGCAGCAGTATTGAACAATAACGTCTGGAATAGGTGATGTGGTACAGACAATAATGTCTGGAATAGATTATCTGGCACAGACAATAACATCAGTCCCATGTGGGATTAACGGCATATAAGTTAATCCCATGTAGGATGGCTAGGTCAGTGCCGTGGGATTACTGCTGCATAGGGCAGTCCAGTGAGAGATTACTGCTGGATAGGTCAGTCCCATGTGAGATTACTGCTGGATAGGCCAGTCCTGTGTAGGATTACTGCTGGATGGACCAGTCCCGTGTGTCATTACTGATGGCTAGATGAGTCTCGTATGGGATTAATGCTGGATAGGACAGTCTCGTGTGGGATTACTGCTGCATAGGCAGTCCAGTGTGGGATTACTGCTGCATACGGCAATCCTGTGTGGGATTACGGCTGGGAAGGCCAGTCCCGTGTGGGATTACTGCTGGATAGGCTAAACCTGTGTGGGATTACAGCGGAATAGGTCCGTCCCATGTAGGGTTAGGCCGGTGCAAATTAATTCTATGTTTCTCGTCAGGACAGCTTTTCAAATCAATGAGGGAGGGCGAAAAACACAACACAGTCACAGATAAAAACACGGACAAAATGGACTTTTCCCACAAATTTTTCAACACTCGGGAATAGTTTTCTGACAAACTATAACAACATAATTAAACAATTTATTAAATGTTCAATCAAATTAAACTACTTACATGTAAAACATAGACCCCAGTGGTCCAAGTCCATCAATGTTTTATCAAATGAGGTGGGCAGGTGTTTGTATTATTATTTTTTTCTTTTAGCCCACATATTATATTCAAAAAATTCAAGCACCATGAATAGAAAGGTGATGACTGAGAATGTGCTGCCCAGTCTACTTTCATACATTTTTGTCAATTACAAAAATAAATATTTCCCCTAATTTCTGCAAAATTAAAATTGCCAAAAGCTTTGTTGTTGACTGAACCATGTGAATTCACATAGTCAGATGGCATGTGTGACTAAATATATGGTAGAATTTCGATGCAAGTCACACCTTTCTTGAGGAATTTGAAGATTTTAGGCAAGCAGTATTTCAACTATATGTACTACAAAAGTTGTCTCCCCTCGTCAATTGCTGATTCCAGTATTATTGAAACAGCCAGCAGAATCCCATTGGAATTATCAATTAACTGGATTATCTGCATAGAAAAATATCAGCTTTGTTTGTCTTGTGAATACAAGCCGAAGGAAAAAAGCCAAACGATATATTATAAATTTATCATCGGTACTGACTTGAAAAAAACCCACAAGACTTAGTCCCTTTCCGTTTCATAACAGGTCCGAATTTTGCATGCACCCGGCTACCACGCACGTGCAACAGGAAGTAAAATTTGCCGCGGGAAATTGACAAAGTTGACAGGACCCACAACAGTGACCAAAGATCGGCTTGAAATACATTTTCAATGGATTATTTCTTGGATTGTCCATTCCTTCAGATAGATCTAGACTTCTAACAGGTATTTAAGAAAATAGATCACATTTTATCATTTTGCTAGATGAAATTCTACTTGTCGCATGGACAGGTAGATTTGTTTTTCACTTGTTGCCGGGAAAATTCAATTGTCCGCGGCAGATAGACAGGCGTTATTTTGACCGCTGTAACTAAAACACATCAAATCTCGTAAACCATAAAAACTTAAGTTTATAGTCATCTTAAATTAGACTTGGTGACTGTGTTTTTATCTGCCAGATTTGGCAGAATTCTACGCGCTATACATTTGTATTGGCTTCACATTCACGTAAAACCTAGGCGCGCGGTGACGCGAAACATAGAATCAATATTCCCCGGCCTTATGGCTGGATGGGTCAGTGCCATGTGGGATTACTGCTGCATATTGCAGTCCAGTGTCATATTGCTTCTGGATCGGTCAGTCCCGTGTGAGATTACTGCTGCATACACCACTCCCGTGTGGGATTACTGCTGGATAGGCCAGTCCCATGTGGGGTTACTGCTAGACAGGCCAGTCCGGTCTGGGATTACTGCTGGATAGGTCAGTCCCATGTGGCATTACTGCTGGATAGGCCAGTGCCATTTGGGATTACTGCTGGATAGGTCAGTCCTGTGTGGGATTACTGCTGGATAGGTCAGTCCCAAATGGGATTACTGCTGGATGGACCAGTCCCAAATGGGATTACTGCTGGATAGTTGAGTTCCATATGGGATTACTCCTGGATAGGTCAGTCCCGTGTGGCATTACTGCTGGATAGGCCAGTGCCATTTGGGATTACTGCTGGATAGGTCAGTCCCATGTGGGATTACTGCGGGACAGTTCTGACCTTGGAAAACATGAAACATGTCCACCAAGTTTTATAATCATCCCACGAAAGATTCAACAAACTTTCCATGTACAGATCTACATGTAAATTTTTGCCCAACAAAAACCTTATCAATGGAAACATACAAAGTCTAAACTGCAATAATTAGGACAAAAATTCATATTTAATGTCATATTTCTTAAATACATGTAGCACATGCACATTCTCAAATCACATTGAACTTGGGTAGCAAGTATCAAACTCATCCAATGAAAGCGGACAGCTTCAGAAAACTTATATACGTACATTTTCATTGGCAAATTACTTAAGACAAAACCCTCAAAATTTGAACAAAAATTAATATTTCATCTCCTAAGTAGCACAGGTACATCCTCTAATCATAAGAAACATGTGTACCAAGTTTCATAATCATTCAATGACAGCTGGCAACTGCATCAAACTGTGATGTACAGATGTACATGTGCACTTCAGCTAAATGCAAAACTCTATCATTTGCCATAATTTGGAGAAAAATTAATATTTCATCTCAAAAATACCACAGGTGCATCCTCTAATCATAAGAAACATATGTACCAAGTTTCGTAATCACCCCAGGAGTAGTACCCCCAGGTGGAATACCCACCCCCCATATTTTTTTTCTTCTTTTTTTTCTAGATTTTCTAGACTTCTTTTTAATTTGCTAAACCAAAAACCTTATCATTTCCAGGCAGGGGACGACGACACCGACACCGACAACGACATCCTCTTTCCCCCCTCACAATATCTCCCCTTTACTTCGTAAGGCGAGATAAAAAGGGGACGATGTAATCTTCGCATAAGGCATTTGTTTTCACTCAAAGTTGATGAATGATCATGTCGTGTTGTTGTTGTTGTTGTAAAGGAACTGGCATGTCGTCTGCATTGTACGATGTTGAAACTGAAACCAAAGTGTGATTGTACCGTATTTAATAAGTTTGAATGGATTATTCAAAGACCGCGAACTGATTTAGCCACAATATAATCCTGACTAACAAACCAAAAACAACTTAAGTTGATTTTTAGTCCACTATCAGCAGATGGTGGGCTGTTCAAAATCGCTTTTCGTCCGTGGTCCGTCGTCCGTAAACAATTCTTGTTATCGCGATTTCTCAGGAACTACGGTATGGATCCGAAAATCCAATATGGCCATCAGGCAGCCATCTTGGATTTCCCGATGAAATCATGTTATTGCGATTTCTCAGGAACTACTGCATGGATTTTTCTCAAATTTGGTACACAGGTTCCCCTTGGGGTCTAGTTGTGCAAGATACCTTTTCTGGTCCGATTCGAAAATCCAATATGGCCACCAGGCAGCCATCCTGAATGTCCCCATGAAACCTTGTTATCGCGATTTCTCAGGAACTACTGCATGGATCTTTCTCAAATTTGGTACACAGGTTCCCCTTGGGGTCTAGTTGTGCAAGATACCTTTTTGGTCCGATTCGAAAATCCAATATGGCCACCAGGCAGCCATCTTGGATTTCCCCATGAAACGTTGTTATCGTCATTTCTCAGGAACTACTGCATGGATCGTTCTCAAATTTGGTACACAGGTTCCCCTTAGGGGTCTAGTTGTGCACGATACCTTTTCTGGTCCGATTCGAAAATCCAATATGGCCACCAGGCAGCCATCTTGGATTTCCCCATGAAACTTTGTTATCATCATTTCTCAGGAACTACGGTATGGATCTTTCTCAAATTTGGTACACAGGTTCCCCTTGGGGTCTAGTTTTGCAAGATACCTTTTTCGGTCCGAATCGAAAATCCAATATGGCCACAAGGCAGCCATCTTGGATTTCCCCATGAAACCTTGTTATCGCGATTTCTCAGGAACTACTGTATGGATCTTTTTCAAATTTGGTACACAGGTTCCCCTTGGGGTCTAGTTGTGCAAGATACCTTTTCTGGTCCGATTCGAAACTCCAATATGGCCACAAGGCAGCCATCTTGGATTTCCCCATGAAACCTTGTTATCGGGATTTCTCAGGAAGTACTGTGTGGATCTTTCTCAAATTTGGTACACAGGTTCCCCTTGGGGTCTAGTTGTGCAAGAAACCTTTTTTGGTCCGATTCGAAAATCCAATATGGCCAACAGGCGGCCATCTTGGATTTTCTCATGCAACTTTGTTATCGTGATTTCTCAGTTAGTACTGCATGGATCTTTCTCAAATTTGATACACGAGTTCCCCTTAGGGTCTAATTGTGCAAGATACCTTTTGCGGTCCGAATCGAAAATCCAATATGGCCACCAGGCAGCCATATTGGATTTCCCCATGAAACTTTATCGTCATTTCTCAGGAAGTACTGCATGGATCTTTCTCAAATTTAGTACACAGGTTCCCCTTGGGGTCTAGTTGTGCAAGATACCTTTCCTGGTCTGATTTGAAAATCCAGTATGGCCACCAGGCAGCCATCTTGGATTTTCCCATGAAACTTCGTCATTTCTCAGGAACTATTGCATGGATCTTTCTCAAATTTGGTACACAGATCCGCCTTAGGGTCTCGATATGCAAGATTATTTGGTCTGAATCGAAAATCCAATATGGTCACCAGGCGGCCATCTTAGACTTCCCCATGAAATTTTGTTATCGTGATTTCTCAGGAAGTACTGCCTGTATCTTTCTCAAATTTGATACACAGGTTCACCATGTGGTCCAGTTGTGCAAGATACCTTTTCTGGTCCGATTCCAAAATCCAATATGTCCATCAGGCGGCCATCTTAGATTTCCCCATGAAACTTTGTTATTGCGATTTCTCAGGAACTACTGCATGGATCTTTGTTAAATTTGGTAGACGAGTTGTGCAAGTCTAATTGTGCAAGATACCTTTTGCGGTCCGAATCGAAAATCCAATATGGCCACCTTGTGGCCATCTTGAATTTCCCCTTGAAACATTGTTATCGTGAATTCTCAGGAAATATTTCATGGGGCCAAGTAGTGCAAGATAGCTTTTTTTGGTCCGATTCGAAAATCCAATTAATACGGTATTCTCGAGTTGTGACGTTGCATCACTAGAGTCGGCGGATCAAACGGTGGGGCATATTCTATATATTAACTATAGAGAATATCCATACCTTCACCTTCCATATCAAGGAGTTCAAATAATTCGGAATTAAAATGTATTTCTTCAAATTTTAAATCAGTTTTCTTTAGTCCATGCAGTAGCAAGTGAACTGCTCCACCCTTTAGTCTGCCGGCGGGTCGGCTACATGAAGGGACGTCACTCTTGTGACTTAACGTCACAACTCGACAACTGTAGACTACTGCATGTTTTGATCCAAGGGGGATAATCTGGATTCAGGCACTTTCGAAGTTTCAACATTACTGCGTGGACCGGATCCCTTCAGTATTAAGTATTGTACCATCTTACTATTTTCGAGCATGGTATCTTAAAAGAGATATCTCAAACTAGCCCAGTAAACAGAACAGAATTAGCATTCGTTCTCTTTGACACTAAAGTGTCAAAGAGATTGGTCTTCACTTCCAGTACATGTACACAATGAGGACACGTGCAAAAAACAAAATAAAAAAAATACTACAAAACGAAGGCGAAGGATCCTCCGTACATGTACATTCACTTTCAGACTAACTTTGCTCATTTCTCTTGTATTATAACAACCGACATAAGTACAGTTTCTAGAAATCTTGCAACTCCTGAAACTTAGATTATATCTTGGTGTTTTTCAGTGTCCCTTTTTCGATCTTTTTCGCTCAGATTCGAAATTCTGTAAACAAAATTACAAATCAATCGTTTGTTCTTAGTAACAATGAACAAAAAGATCCTCTAGTCATTAGCTTACAATTATCGGACAATGGTGGGCGCCAAGCTCCTTCATGATCTCTCGTTAAAGGTAACGTAAACTCTGCGGTAAAACACCGCGGGAATTATACAAGAGTCCCGATAGATTTAAAAAATTGTGACAAATATTTTTTCTCATTTTTTTCCAATAAATGAGACAGACGCAAACATAGAAAATACCGTGATTTGGAATTTCTTGGGGGCGCCGCCATGTTTATTTTGAGCAGGATTTTTATCCAATGGGAAAGCGTGAAATTCAGTTGTGCCGATAATCTCCTACGTCATCGGACATTCTCTGCGTCGAGATAACATGGCCGCATATGGTCATTTTCATGCACTCCTCCGTTCCCTGACTAACAGAGGCAATGTTATAGATTAGATTTGATGTAGAATACGGCCTGATTCTAGCAGATGTTCTACGATGCCGGGCTACTCTGCATTTGGCGGTCACAATGTACCAGGTAATCCTGACACGTCGCACACGTCGCACTATCATCCTCGTTCATGTTTGTAAGCTACGGTCTCGAATACTGCACCTCTGCCAATTGACGCGTTTTTACCTCCAGAGGCAGAAGAACTAGTGTCCACTGACGTCACGATTCTTCAAACATGGAGGCCTCTATGTTGTTCCAGTGTAACGAAGTTAAAACGTTCAGTACTGCTTTGAAAAAATTGTAAAAAAATATCTGATACACGATTTGGATTCTACGAGGAAAAAGCTTTGCCATGCATGGTTCACCAGAGTTTACGTTCCCTTTAAAATATAATTTACTAGACTAGGCATCCATGTTCTGGCATTGAATTTAGCTGATCTGTCTATTATCCTGAAACAAGTGTCCCACATTAGGGCAGCACAGAAACATTTCAAATGCCGGCCCCCGTCAAGAAAGTAGCATGGTCCAATTTCTGCCGTACTACATTTAGGTCAAACGTTATGGGCAAATCCATTCTTTCAATAAGGGTGGTCAAGTCAAACTGTTTGGCACTTATTTGCAGCCTTCCAATAACCGAACATGGTAAAATTATATATCTGTCTGGAGTCCGCATGATCGTATCGAAAGTGAGCCAGCTGCCTTCGCGCAATAGTTTACAAAATGGTGCCCCTTTTTTCAAACAAAATTCTCTAATTCATTTCAATTTTATGAGTTTTTATGGTCGCCCAGGACTAGCTGCAGTTGTGACAATTTCTTGTCTTCAATCGTGTAATGTTTTTTGCGTTGTCTTTTCATCTCTCTTTTTTAATTTCTCTTTTGGATCTAACCCTGGAATTCCACTGGACTTATAATTTTAGTCCGAATATTGCCAAATTTCACATCAAATCTACTAGAAAAAGTTGAAATTCCCATGCAAAAATTAAAATGTAAGATTTTGAATGGAATGTCCGGTCCAGATCCAAGTGGTTTTTAACGTAGCTGAAACGTTTCAAAACCATACTTAAATTGAACATGATTTGCAAGCCACGAATTGATATATCGATTCCATTCAAAATTACCAAGTTTGTAATTTTGACAATTTATTTGAATCGCCTTGTGTAATCTTGTCTTGTTGACATCCACAATGTGACATAATGTGCTGAAAATAGATGGTATCTTAGACCTTGGTAAATTAAGAACATAAAACAGATATTAAATGATCTGTTTGTTTCTTTATTTTCACAATTCAAATACATAGCGGTATTGACAGGCTCCATTGATGGTCGTATGGAAATTCGTTATATACATTACTTATGGCGGTTGCAAAATTAGAAATAAACTCAATAGAAGTCTGTCGGCTGGCAACAAAAACGTAAAAATACTCAATTCAGGTGAAAAAAATATCAAATTTTCAGTATCCGGTGGCAAACATTTGGACTTCTATGAAACCCTGCTGATGTGTGACCCTGGTCGTGATATACTTCCAAGCATGATATTAATTTTGTTAAGAAACCAGTCAGCTTGTGAATCACATGGATATAAACAGGTATTGATGAATGATTTCAGCGCTGAACTGTATGTTATTTTCCTATGTTGGGCAGTACAGTTCTGAGCTCTCTAATAAGTAAGCATAAGAAACGACCCCCTCTCAAGAAATTCTGGTAACGCCCATGGATTTTATGATTAAACAATCAAATCAAAACTAAAATGCAAATATGCATTCTATTTGAATGTGTCTTTAGCAAAATGCCCTGCAACTGAAAGACAGCTAGAATTACTCTTTTCTGAAAGATATGGGACAATGTGGGTGATAACCAGCAGGCCACCAGCAGACAAATTTCTATCTTACAGGATTTTTTTTAGCCACTTTTTCTTTATCGAACTCAATTTTTGAAATTAAATAAACTCAATTTTTTTGCCTAAGGCATGCACAATAAATGCAAAAACTCAACTTTTCAAGATTTTCATCGTTCAATGAACAGAAAAATTCAATTTTTATTCATTTTCATATAAAAGAAAACATACTGTAAAACATGTTTGTTTCGCGTGCATTGGTCCCAAGACTTGCGTATGTGAAGCAAGTGTAATACTAGAAACGATCGTCCATGTCCTCGTATGCCGCCTTGATGCAGGCCTTTTTAAACCGTTGCAGGATAGCAGACGTGTTGTCTGAGTTGTTCGTGGGCCTTCACCATCCACATGGTGTATTTAGGTTTCAATGTGGAAAGTTTCAAGTCAACTTTGATATCCTGTACAGATTTTCCACTTTTCAGCCCTTCAGAAACAATGTCTCCATACCACGCGGTGAACTGGTCTTTCAGGGTGACTTTGAAAGCTTCATTCCCGCTGAGATCTAACGGCTGGAGCTCTCCTGTGCGGCATTTATTTACTTTAGCGGAGTTCAAATGACAACTACCTGCATGATATCTCGCGATAAAGGGTTTGTTTACCTACAGGAATTCCTTTTAAGTCTGAAACAGCAGGATTGAAATAATCTGCCGCCGACAGTCAGGAAACTTATGCTTGAATACGGTACCAGTAATTAACGCCGCCTTTTGTTAGACTCTTGTTGGTACTGTGAAACGACCAAACTGAGCGCACTCACAGGCAACTCCCCACACGTGAATACACTTGGCTTTGCCGATTTTGCCGCCTCCGGTATGTATTTCCCATGTCTATTAGTATGATATGTTTGTAAAAAAAAAAATTCTGGCACAGAGAGAATCGCGAAAGTTTCATGTCGCGAATTTTTTTAAATTGAAAAATCGCGAACGTTTCATGTCGCGAAAGTTTCATGTTTTACAGTATATAATTTTATTTTCCATTATAAAAACTTCAGAAATGGTTGCTCATTCAGTATACATAGTATCTTTGACACTGTTTCAAATTGCATATAAATGAAGAGTGAAATTGCATATAAATGAGAGCAATCGCGAATACTTGATAGCGGTTGGTTTACAGATCATCCTTTCTTCACAATATTTGAGGTAAAATGTATATTTATTACCGGAAAATCATCCACGAAGTTCTGAAAGTCGACAGTCAAACCATACTCCATCATCCTGCCTGCCATATGAGTGAAATGTAAAACTAATGGATGATTAAAACGAACTTCACTACATTGACTATCATGATTTGGCAAAGTCTATATTTTTATCGACTGTACATTGCCCAAGCGCTGTCGAAAACGAAAGCAGAAGAAGCTAAACGATTTCGGAGAATACAAGCTTATTAAAAGTTTTTCAGTGAGTATTTTAATCCGAAGAAAGTTGTGCTTGCCAACACAGGCAGCTATGAACGTTGCGTTTGTTTGTGCCGATTTTACTTGCCCCGACAAAAAAATAGCACTCGCGAGTTGCAATAACATCAATGACGACGACTGTTCTCAATTATTTTTCACGACAATTCAACATTTTGTTTTGGTAACTAGACTGATTTCTTGAAGAACTCAATATTACTATAACTCAATTTTTCCGCGCGCCTTCACCGTGTATGTTCCCATCAATAAAAAAAAAAAACCCATTTTTTTTTGGTCAAAACTCAATTTTCCAAAAAGGAAACATTTAAAAACAATGTTTGTGTTTTTTATTAAAGCAAACCTTCTATTACAAACCGTCATTATTCTCCTCTGGAGATCTCATTTGCAAAAGAACTAAAAGAGTTAACTCCCCTGATCCTGGGTCACCCAGGCAACGTGTTCCACGCATGCGCCCATTGATCCCTGATAGTTCATATTTTCCTGCCGCAGTAGTTGGCGTGTTGAGTAACGGCCAAGGCGTGCGGGGAGGTAGGGTGGGTGCATCTTTGTAATAGAAGGTTTGCTTTAATAAAAAACACAAACATTGTTTTTAAATGTTTCCTGTTTTTGCATTAAAGCTTCCCTTCTATTACAAACCGCCAGACTACCAACAGAGGAGGTTGGGTCGCCGGTCGATTTAATCATTAACGCAGCCATGCGGAACACGTAACCTGAGTTGAACTCGCTATATATTGTAAAACCACATAATAAACCAAGCCGTAATGACAGGCGATAGGCATTATGAGGAGATACGCAAGACGACTTAGTGAGGTGGATGGATCCGACTCGTCACTATAGACCGTTTGCCAAAAGGTGTCTTTCGACTGTAGTACGTCTTGCCGCTCCTATAAGGCCTCTCTGTCTCTCAGGATGAAGATGCGCTTGTCCAGAGTGCTCTTGTCTTGATCTTGTCTGTTCCCCCCCCCCTCTTTTCTTTGTAGTCAGTTATGTTACTACATGTTGATGGATAGGTTCTTGTTAAGAGGCCAAGACGTAACTAAAGCTCGAGTACCGTGTCAAGACACCGAAAACAGACAGTAGGGGAGGACTGTTGACCGCAAGTTCATAAGTCCACTGAATGCTCTTCTTTAACCATAATGCTATGGTATTCTTTGTGATGTCTGCAGTAGCATCAGGCTTGAAAGATAAAAACAGTAAACGTCTGCTTCCTCATGATGGTTCTGTCCAGTGGTCCGGAAAGAGACGGTTCATTCTCACTAGAAATTCCGGCATAGGATGTGGAAGGATTCTTGACCAGTCGTGTGTCCATTTTCAAGATTTCCTTTCTAGTGCATGAAGTTCCGAGACTCTTCTTGCCAGGGCGAATGACATCAGGAAGGCTGTCTTGTTGTCACCGCTAAGGGTACAAGTACAAGTGGAGGTCTCAGCAGGGAGCTCAAGTCCACGCCCAGATCCTATTTGGGTAGTAATATTCGTGTTTACGTCGGAATTGAAGGGTGAAGGCTCTGAGGAGTGATGAAATGTCCTTGTTCTGTCAACTATCCAGGTTAATGGAGAGGCGAAGAACTCTGGATAATGCACATCGATAACCCTCTATTGTGCTCGGTGAAATGTTTCTCTAAGTAGATGAAGAAGGAAGACCGCAATTATTGGTAGAGAGGCAGAAACTGAATTGTGCTCTCTCTGCACCAACTTCTGAAGTACTTCCACTAGATTGGTGGACCTAATTGGATGACCCTCTGATGTCTTCGTCCATCACTTGTGCAACTTCTATTTAAAAGTCCTTCGTTCTGAGTAAATACTGGATAATCTGCAAGGGTGTAGATTCTCGTGGAAGACTCCCTGGCGATGCTGACTGAGTAGAGTTCGCCACACGGGTAGTCGATGAGGTAAGTCCGTGATGAGTAGCAGCAATTGCGGGAATCAAGGTCGTTGAGGCCCCCACGGGGCTATCATGATGATGATGCACTGGTTCTGCATAATCTTCTTGAGAATTAGCTGAAGTAATGCTACAGGCGGTAATGCGTATGCCAGTAGTCTGTTTCAGTCGAGTGTCAGTGCATCTACGGCAAAGGCCTGAGGAATCTGTCTATTGTGCCTGGTCACAAACAAGTCCAGTTGTGGTGGACCCCAAATCTGTGCCACACTCCGGAAAACCTGCGGGTGCAATATCCATTTGGTTTGTAGTATCTTGTCCGGTCTCGACAAGGCATCTGTGACGTAGAGATTTCTCGGGGTGTGTCGAGCTCGTCTGTGGAACTGTGATGCTGTGCTAGTTGTAGCAACTCACAAGTCTTTTAGGAACGGTAGGTGTGATCTTGTGCCACCCTGTTTGACGATATACGATGTTACCGTCAAGTTGTCCTTGGTTAACAAGAGTGAAGATCTGTGGTAACCAAAGTTGGACTGCGTGAGTGATGTCTGACATCTCGAGGATGTTGATACAATGTAGGGACTCTTCCTGGGACCACAGGCCGGCTACGTCTCCTGTGTGAGCTCCTCATCCCGTCAGTGAAGCATCCGTGAAGAGATAGCGATCTGAGTCAGGACAAAATGATACCACTATCATGACATTGCGTCGATGCTGCCCTCATCTGAGATAAGGGTGAAGGTATTCCTGGATCGGTATTCTCGGGTTGTCCGATTCCTTGTGTAGGTGAGGTTGAATGTGGAACTGTAGGTGTCGTATATGGAACCGACCCCACGGTGTCAAGTCCTCTGTTGACGTCAACAATCCCAGAGGAACTTGCCCAAGTTGTATGGGCTGGTATGGTGATGCTAAGAAACAGCTTTACTAGTCATCGACCTTTGCTCCAGCGATCCTCCGGAAGTTGACAATGCCCCAAAGAGAGTCGATGTGGGCTCCTATACATCATCTCAGCTGTGCCAGCTGCAGTTCTGATCTCTCCAGGCAAGGCACGGAGCCGAATGCCGTAGAATGTGCAGCACGAATTCTGTCTGTGATTGGAGAAGGTCCCTGTCTACAGCTCACAGCAGGATGTCGTCTATGTAGATCTCGACGTCAATACGCCATAGGTGAAGAGATGAAACGATGGTTGAGTGATGCAGGTGAAACACCAGGTGCCATGGACATGCCGAAAGGCAAGACATGTGACTGGAACCTCCCTCCGGCGATGACGAAACGCACACAGCGACGATGAGGTGATGAACTCGGAATGTGAATATATGCGTCCTGCAGGTCGACTGACATATCCAAGCCTCCAGATGAAGACAGGACCGCAAGAAACCTCGGTGGAGGTGCTAGATGACCTCTGTACAGATATCGAAGATCATCCGAAGCTGCCTGGCAATCTTCTTTGGACGAGGAATACCAGGCTGTTGAATCCGGGAGTCTCCTTGTCCGGTGACAGCTCTCGTACGGCTCATCTCACTTGTGGGCAACGTCTCAGTGCGTGTTCTCTCTTTACGCTTCTGTGGGGATGTATGAACAGCCAAACTGGAGTGGATAGCGTCGGATTCCCGAAAAGTCCATTTCCGTTTCGGGGAGGTAGTCCGGTTTTTGGAAATTTCTTTTAGTGTAGATTTTTCCACCTAAGTCCACTCGTCTCAGTTGGCTGGTGTCGTCTGGGAGTACGTGATCTACGACGGGGTTCACGTGGGTCCAGAGAAGATAAATTCCGTTTCCCAAACCCTGACCATACGGGACTCTGTCGCCGATATCTGGGTGGAC
Organism: Hanleya hanleyi; assembly: GCA_036873755.1. NCBI lineage: Eukaryota > Metazoa > Mollusca > Polyplacophora > Lepidopleurida > Hanleyidae > Hanleya > Hanleya hanleyi. The sequence goes on from JAVTVY010034572.1 coordinate 152,683, forward strand.
TACGGGAACGTGGCTGATAACGGGGACTCATCCGAATAAATTTCTCCCGGGGTTCCCGACTTCTATGTGTTCATATCCCGATCTCGATCTTCTATCCGCGAATGGCGCTGATAAAGTCGAGAATCCGAGTCCGGATTCCGGATCCTCTCACGATCCGAAATTTCGATTCGCCGACGATCCGGCCTACGGGAACAACGTCCGGGGCGAGGATGGCGATCTTTATCCCTGGAATGATGATGATCGGAACTCCGGCCTGCATGTCTGTTATGGTCGTTCCGGTCCTCCGTAGTTCGAGTGTCCGGATTACGGGAATGTTCTCGGATATCCGAGTCCCGGTCTGTATTCCGGCTCTATTTTCCGGGAAGTTGATGCTCCGGCTTCCGGGCTTTAAGCTGTACTGTAGCCGGCTTCTTTACTTTAATTGTAGAGTCCGACTTCGGCGCAGAGACAATCTGTTTCCGCTTCTTGACTGGAGAAACGGGCGTTGCTGGAGGATGACGGGATCATCTCGTGTCACAGACATCTGATGATGAAATGCCGGCAGTGGCAGGAAGCTGTACTGCTGGAAGGTGACTGCGTCCCGTAACAGCACTTGACTCCAAAGGAACTTGAAAAGATAAATCTTGATCTTAAGTCCGAGTCCGGATCCGGAATGCTGATCCTAGAGTCCGGTCTCTGCTCAGGTAATCCCGATGACTGTAAGGTGGTGTCCGACTCCAAAGTTGAAGTTGGAAGTTGACTCTCGGAGCTCTAAATAAGTCCGTTTCAAATGGTCGGGATTCTGTCTGCAGATAGTGCTGGCCTAGCGTCGGGGTCCAGGGCCGTGATGTCTCGGTATTCCAGTGCCCTGTTTTATAGGCCGGGCCCTACAGGGTCCGGGTCCATATCTCGGACTTCCTTGAATATGAGTGATGATCCCGATCTGTGCTCCGAACTGTAGTGTTGTTCACTGCTCCGTGATACGGCACTACGCCAAGGTCTCTTCTCTGTCGACCTGCGGAGACTTGGATGAACGGGAGCTGACTAAGTCTTCTCCGATGAAGCAAATTTAGACTTGACTTTAATCTTCAGAGAATTCTTCGGCCTTCGGGAATGCGGCTTGAATCCACCGCTGTACCGCCGAAATTTCGGCGTAGACGAATAAAGCTGAAAGCTGTCTCTGGGACCGTGGTGTAGCATTCTGGCTAAGTCCGTTCTAAGTAAATCCGTACTGTGTAAGTCCGTGACTTCTTATATGCGGCTACACAGTGTTCTGGATAAGTCCGTTCCCAATAGGTCCGTGACCTGCTTGCGCCGGGGTACGACTTCGAACTCTGGATCTGTCCATGTTACGGCCCCAAAGGTTCACCTGTAGTCGGGTCTGTGCATCGGTATCGGAATACCGTGCATCGGTATCGGAATACCGTCGATCTGTATGGTCTTGAATTCTCTCGATATCCCGGTAGTCCATGTAGGCTCTTGGCTTGACGGGGTCTCGGAGTTCTGCATCGGGCAGTGACTTTATCTCGGAGCCATGGTCCCGTATACTCTAAGGTCCGTGACTTCTTGGATGTGGACTCCCGATGAGCTGTAAACTCTCGACATACTGGATAAGTCCGTTCTACATAGGTCCGTGCCATCTCCTGCTCCGTGGTACGGCTCCGGACTGCAGTCCCGACTCTGGAAGAAAAAACTCTCGCTCCGATGGTCGGGTCCGAGGTGCTTTGGTGTCGGAGTCCCGGCGCTCTGTATAGGGCGCAGAAATTCCCGGGAAGTTGATGTGCCAG